>PVJC01000272.1:0-139738 GCA_004026665.1 Murina feae | reverse complement strand
TCCGAGCCTCAGATGCGGCTGGGGGCAGGTCCCCAGTGGTCACACACACACACTCATATACACACACAAGGTGCCTGGCAGACTGGGGCCATCATAGGACATCCACTGAGGGGTCCCAGACTGTCAGAGGGCACAGGCCGGGCTGAAGGACTCCCTCCACCCCGAGTGCACAAATTTTTGTGCACCGGGCCCCTAGTATTATATAGGATGGAGAATGCATGTGCATCATTCGATGATTTATTTGTCCTCCTCACTGTCTCAACACTCTTTGCCCCCCACTCAATAATTTGGGGGTTTTACATCCCTTCCAGTGACACATTGCTCTTCTCCCTAAGCTATCACCTCCATGTCAAACTATCCACTAAGTATTTATAAAACACTAGAGGCCTGGTACACAAAATTCATACACCTAGGCCTGGCCAGCGATCCCTAGGCCTGGCCAGAAATCGAAGCATGAGCGTCTGTCATAGAAGGGCAGGTCCCAGCTGACCTCTGGGGCCTGGGCAGCACCTGGATCCCTGGGCCCCTGTGTACTCTCCTCTGCCTGAGTCATGGTGCCCAAGTCCCCATGTGGAGATATGGTGAGCGCAACCGGACGCCGGGGCCCGGAGCACAGCATGGGCCTCTGGGCCACTCAGCGGTGCTACATGGAAGCCAGGAGGGCAGCATGCTCTCTCCCGACCCATGCCTGCCATGTTACATTCTTCCCCCTAGTGGTCAGCACACATCATAGTGAGCAGTCGAACTCCTGGTTGACTGCCCACTCGAGGGGACAATTTACATATTAGGCTTTTATTATTTAGGATTTCTACCTGCCCCTTAAATTCTTCTCACTTTAAGGTGAATTTATGAGCTCCCTGCCATTGTTACCTACTCTTTTTTCTTCCAACACACTTTGTCTAGTGAGTCCATCTTGAAATCCAGTGAGATGAATATTCAGTCAGATGCATGATATTTTCCTAATTGCCATCAAATACCTCTTGGTTTTACTTCTTATTTTTTAGTCCCACCACTAAGATCTTGTTTACACTCTACAGACTTTTTTGCTCTTTCTCTTTGCCTCTCATTTCTCCTTTTGAGTTTTATCAACACTTCTCAGGTTAAGTTTCCTACAAAAGTAGTTTTTGTTTTTATCTTTTAATCATGTGTTCTTTTATTAGTCCACTTATTTATTCATTATATTGTATATTCAATGAATGTTAAGTGCCAATCAGTGCCTATTAAGAATATAAATGTGGCCCTGGTCAGGTGGCTGGGTTGGTTGGAGCATTGTCCCATTTGTGGGTTCAATTTCCAGTCCAGGGGCATATCCAAGTTGTGGGTTCTATCCCAGGTTGGGGTGGGCACATACCTAGGTTGTGGGTCTGATTCCTGGTCAGGGCATGTATCAGAGGCAACTGATCAATGTTTCTCTCTCACATCGATGTTTTTTTCTCTCTCTCTTTCTCTCTCTCTCTCTCTCTCTCTCTCTCTCTCTCTCTCTCTCTCTCTCAAAGTCAATAAAAACATATCCTTGGGTGATAATTACAAAAATAACATAAATGTGAGCACAACAGACCTGGATTCTCCCTCACAAAATGAATAGTGTAGCAGGGAAGACAGACACCAGCAAATACATAGAAAATAAGTGAATTACACTGTGACAAGTGCTCCAAAGGTTCTCTCCCCTCCCTGAGCTCTGGCGAGGGCTCTCACAAGTGTGCAGTGAGGGAGTGAGGGCCCGGAGGCTATAAATGGCTAGAGCATTCCCACCAGTGAAGCTGAGGCTGCTGAGAATATTTTAGGTGGTGGGAGGGCCACAGCCAAGGAAGAATACAGCCAGTATCTGGTAAATGTTGAGTAATGTAGCACAGTTTGTGTAGGAGGTGTGTGAGAGAGAGAAGTGGAAGTGAGGGAATATGAGTGGACGGCAGTGGGCACTGTCTCCTGTGCTACTCAGTTATTCTCACAGGGCAGGAGGTGTTGCCTTGTTTTTCAGAGGCAAAATCCGTGGCTCAGAAAGGCTCATTCTCTGAACTGTGGAGCTGGACCTGAGTGCATTGACCCTGACCCAACCTTGGTCTATGACTGTTCATGCTGACCCAGGCTCCTGTGTGTTAGTGAGGAGCGCACAGGTCTTCCCAGGACACCACCCTCACCAACCCTGCTGAGGCTCCTACTCCCTCTGCAAATGCTGCCTTTATGACACTGGATCTGCAATCCTTGAGGACAAGGAACTGGCACCCTTGCATTTCTCAGGGTTCCTAGCGCCTTGTCCTGCTGTGAGGAGACATTCTATAAACAGTAGCGAATATCTTTGCTAACATCTTTACGTCTTGCCTCCTGCTGAAGTTTACATTAGAGCCACTTGACCACAGGCGCCTTCACTGGAAACAGTCCCAGAGCAGCACTGTGCTCCCGGGTGTTGAACAGTTTCCGCAGGGCCCTCTGTGCCCTTTTTAAGGTTCACATGTGCACATCCCAGCAGACAAACAAGAAATGTGTCAGCAGTGCCATGTGACCACAACAAGAGACGGGCATTAACAACAGCTCAGGCCATTCAGATGAGCAGCCAGGTATGGGAACCATTACCTCTGTTGACTTCATCCTGTGGTTAGGTCTGTCTATGGAAATTTTGGGGAGATTTGGATACTCAGGGTGTATTAAATAACAGTAGCTTCTAGAAGAGACCTGCTCCTAGCCTGCCCCTCCCCTTTATACTGGTAAGGAGGCAAATTTGAACACCCGAAACAATAATGACTTGGGGGTGGGGTAGCAAGATGGAGTGACAAGATGTACAAATGTAGATTTCTGATAGAATGTAATAAAAAAAAAAAGGAAGTAGTGGAAGGAGAAGTGATGCCTTGAATTTAAGTGTGTGAGCGAGAAAGACAGAATGACAAAGACTGGGAGGAAAGTGACAGAAGGAGAGAAATCAGGCTCTTATTTCAAGAGTGTAGAAGCAAAATGCTGCTTTGTGCAGCATGCCCCGGTGGCGTGCTACAAATGAAACGGTGCACTTCTCCACATCTTTAGGATTTTTGCTATTAGGACCAGAATATGGTGTGTGTTTCCTGGGCGGCGTTCTTTTCTCAGGCAAGCTCCTTAGGGTTAGATGCTGTAAGGAAGGGAAAGCACCTGGCAGGGGCAACATATAGAAATGATAAGAAAAGAAGATGGACTGAAGGATAGAGCTAGGGATTATCCTAAGAAGATGAAAGAGTATAAGATCTGAGAGAGAAATTTAGTAGAAAAGTTCAAAACCAGGTGTAAATGAGAACACATCCTGGACTATATGTCTTTGGCTGAGGAATGTGGTTAGCAGTATGTGCGTGTTGTTTGCTGTGACTAAATGATCTCCCTCCCCAGGAGGGAGAAACAGCTCTTGAATTCACTGTTTGTGGGCAGGGAGGGCTGGGGCGCTCCAGAAGGGAAGTTAGTGTCAGACAGAACAGGTTTGCACTCCCAGCTATTTACCTCCTATCCAGTGAGACCCGCATGCTATATTGGAAGCAAATATACATGTATCTTACATAGTCGCGTTGGAAGTAAATGAAACACTTTTATAAAAGTAATTGTGTCCTAGGAATATTTTTTATAAATATAAAATATTTAATGATGCTGTATAGAGAAAACCAAACTTACTAAAAAATAACATTTTCCTTAAGGATAAAGTACAACTAGATAGTATGTAAATATGATGTGAAATTAACACCAGCCTAAATTTTAAACAATGAAAAGTTTTCAATCGTCAAAACTTACTTTGTAGGGGTCGCCCACATCAACTGCTTCCATTAAGACTTCGGGTTAGTTGACACTTTTAATAACTTTAGCAAGTTCCAAACTGGAAAAACCAGGTGTTGCCAGTGGAAATTGAGGTGAACTGAAAGGTGGGCGGACGTCACCACGGCCAGCCAGCATAGAGATGCTGTGGTTAGTGCACTTCCTGGACCCGAAGTGCAGCCCTGCGCCTGCAGACAAGGGCTTCACAGTGCACTTTTCTGTTTTTCAGGATGAGTCTTCAAGCCATGAATGTAACCAGCGCACAGTTCTTCTGTATGGTGTGGGCAAAGCACGTGATGAAGCGAGGCATCAGCTGAAGAAGATTACCAGAGATATTTTGAAAATCCTAAATAAGAAGAGCACCACAGAGATGGGGGGTAAAGAGCCCGAATGCACTTGCTCCCATTGTGCTGGCTTATGTCTTCCCCGTTAGCTCAGTCTTTATCAAGTTTGTAGATGGCAGCGTCCCCAGTGTTTCCTCTCCTGAATGACTGTCACATTGAAATATGAATAAGCACATTGAAATTTTAAGGCCTTGGTTCCATTTATAGTAATCCTTGTATTAAAATAGCATGTTGTATGAGTAGATGTAGGTAGTTTTTATTTTCTACTTTCTTTTTTTACTTCTTGAATTTTCTATGATAGTTAAAAATGAAGTATTGAAGAATGAGTTGGAAAGCCCTTACTTTGGAAGTGATTCCCCTATTCTTTTCCAGCCTTTTTCAAGCTTGTAGTTTGCTCTGGGTACTTATATTCCATGAAACTGAAAATCATGACAGTGTAGTTGCTGATCTTTCCTTACATTATTCAGAAGAAGAATTGCAGTAGGTAATGGTGGTTACCGATATCACTAAATGTTTTCAGTGACGAAGAAAATGGGGTCTTTGCTCCATAATGCCTTCTTTACTTGGAATGCTCTTTCCCCTGGTCTTTCACATAGTTTTTACATGAAGCTACGCCTTTACATTATGTCACTACATTGCATAATTGAAATTTTGTAATTATCCACTTTACATTTCCCTAATTACTCTTTTCAAGGTTTGTTTATTTTATTAGGCAATCATATGTTTTAAAATATGATATAATATATACTCCACTACCACCAGTGGTATTTCTTTTTCTACTACTTAAATAATACAAGGAGGATGTTTCAATTTTCCCTATGCAAACAGCACATTTCTACACTTGGTATAAGCCACCTCTAGAAACCCTGCTTTGATGTTCAGTACAAAATAAATGCTCTTTTATGAACCCTTCCACAGGGAATCCTTTAGACTTTAAGCAGATAAATTTCTAGAGCTTGTTCATGCTAGATCTTTCCTACGGGAAAGTGTAGATATAACTAATGCAAATAGCTCTCTTTCCTCTCCATCAATACAGGGGCACAGGCAGAAACAAGGTACAAGGCTCTCTTTTCACTCTGAATTGCCACTGTATTTGTCACAGGCTAGTCCTCAGAGCACACACAATGGAAAATCCACCTTCATGTGATTTGCATCATGTTCCCTAACTTCCTCCTATTGCTGGTTAAGGACCTTGCACTACACCAGCTTGCCAGGGGACAACCAAGAGTCCTGGAAGGGAAATGAAACCCTGTTGTTATTGGTTGTCCTTATTGAGCTTGCAAAGAACACAATTGCTAAGAAAAACTGTTGATCTGTTGCCTTGCTTGTTTCTCTCTCTTAGAGAAAGAGGAAATGGGTTGCATTTAGAAGGTTGCATTTAGAAGCCCTGTTAAGTAGGGAGCAGAGACTACTGAAACTCCTCTTTGTGTACTTGAGAATGGGGTGGACACTCTCTATATCAAACGTTCAGTAATACATTTTTAAAAAAATTTTTTAAATTAATTTTAGAGTCTTTCCAGATCTTATGGAATTTTTAGTTTTTGGAAAACTGAGAGGGTAGGAAGAGGAAGGAAGCAATGTGGTATCTTTTTCTGTTGAGTCTACTTCCTTCCTTCATAGTTTTTTATGCCAGACTATAGTCTATGCTATCTTTGTATCAGTTTCTTAAATAGGCAAGTCTTGCTCATGAACTCACAGAGACAATTGTTGTTCATGCTGCTTTTCGAGATACCAGTAACGGAAACACGAATGTGAAGAGGCATCTTCAAAGGGGATTTTTGTCTTTCCCTCATTTTAAAATTCCTCACTCAGAAATGTTATAATTAGATCTATCTTTTGATAGACCACATTTAAGTCACTACTTAAAACCTAGTATGCTCACCAGAAGCTAGCTAACTATTCTTAAGATTAAGGAAATTTGCCCGATTTTGTCAGTGAAGATGAGGATTGATAAGGCAAGAAAAGGGAGCTTGTGTAAGCATGTATTTGATTTCTGGCTACACTAAATATGTGATTTTTAGGAACTCCATTAGGAGTGTTATCACATCAACCAGGCTTTATCTAGGGGCATTTATAATCCAAAACTTATATGACATTTCCAGTTGAAGGTGGTCAAACCTATTTTACATTTATATGACTAGTCAGTCATCTTTGTGTTTCAATGGTGCGTCTTTTGAAAATATTAATGAGGTTTATCAAACTACAAGGCCAAAACTCGTAGGCTTTAAAGATTTTGAAAAAAGGACAACCAAAATTAAGCAACTAAAGAATAATAATATCTATTATGAAATCAAATTAACATAAGACTGATGAGAAAAATCTATGAATTATGACTGTTATTCATGTGAATATTATTAAAATAAAGTATTCCATTGAAAACCACCACTAATATTTATGTTTTTTAAAATGAATATGAATTTCCTATAATCAATTGTATATTTTTATCTGAGATTTTAAGAAGTTAGCTATAGCTTATTAGCATAAACAAAAAAACAAAAGAGATGTATCTGTGAGTTCTCACGATGGATCTACTTCCTCATCTATGTTATTTTAGTTTGTGTTTTTGCTTTGGTCCCAGGAAGTACTAAATAATTATCTTAACTTCAATTTTAAAGCACAT
Organism: Murina feae; assembly: GCA_004026665.1. Taxonomy (NCBI): domain Eukaryota; kingdom Metazoa; phylum Chordata; class Mammalia; order Chiroptera; family Vespertilionidae; genus Murina; species Murina feae. Next base: position 133,012 of record PVJC01000272.1, on the reverse strand, counting down.
TGTACCCCACATGGTTGGTGTGTGCTTTCAGCCTTGGATTTAGTGGTGTTAGTTAATGAAAAATTCCAAACTTGGATATTTCAAACATGCTCATGACACATGATAGCTAAATGGAAAACTAAATAGGTTTAATGAACTTTGGTGTTATTGGTAAAAGTGGCACAGTCTTGTACCTTATGCTACTCATCACCTTTTAATTCTGATTTACTCTGGTTTCAGGGTTTGTTTGTTAGTTTGTTTTAGGAAATGAACAGAAAACAGCCTGAGTTTTTGTTTGGTGGGCGGAGGGGAGACTTTGATGAGGGCTTAAATTGTAATTGGTTATTGTTGAAAGGGAAGTATCCTATCTTCTGATGTTAGTTTTTTAACATCATTACACTGTTTAAAAATATTTTGCTGTTTAATGAAGTCGTTAGTTTAATAGAGATGTGTAATAACCTTTGTCTCTGAATTAAACTTTTCCAAATAAAATGTGAGGGATTAGGAAAAAAAAAAAAAAAAAAAAGCACAAAAGCCCTCTTAAACATAACAGCATGGTGATTGTAGGGGTGAGGGGAGAGGGGAGGGGGAAACAGGTAGAAGAGAGCAGGGCAAAGATGTGAGTGACAGTGCTCTTGTCACCATAGCCTTTGACTGGTTAGAATCATTGTGTTGGAAATGACCTTAGACATCATATAATCCAACCTTTCCTTTTTGTTTTTAGATTTATCTTTGTACATGCATACATTACAAAATATTTAAAAACTGGACCTAATTATTTTTAGATGTTATCCTTTAAACTTTTAAGAAAGAACAAGAGTCCCTCTGGGATAGCATATTTTAAAACACTTTTATTGTAATTTTTTCAAAGTTCTTTATGCTAAAATACATGTTTTATTTTCCCATTAATGTGGAGAAATTTTATTTTTTTCTACCCCTAAAAAAGTTAGGTATCATGTGTGTAAATTTTCTTTTTTACATATTAAACTGTTTGGGAAAATATCACAGTAAGTCTCCTAAGAAGATGCCAGTGAAACTTCCTATTAAATCAGAATGAGCCTCGGTGATTTCCCCACTTCCTTGTTAAGGTCTTCAGTTAGAAATGTTCATGGAGGTGCTGGTCATAGTAACCAAAATCTAGAAACAACTCACTGTAATGGATAAATAAATGGTGATGTAGTCAAACACTGGAATATGGTACAAAGTGGGAAGTATTAATTTTAGGACAAATTAAAATTGCAGTACCAATAGGGATTAATCTCAGAAACACAATGTTGAGTGAAAGAGGCCAGATATTAGATGTATATATTGTATGGTTGTATTTATATAAAGTTCCAAGGTGTGCAGTATTAGTCTAAGCTGTTAGGAGTTGGGAGCCGGGGAGGGGCGGGGAGGAGGAGGAGAGAAGTGGTTGGAGGGGAACCCATCAGTGTGTGTATTCTGATATGTGATTTTGTGATTTGAGTTTCATTACGAGTGTATTTAATTTGTAGATTCATAGAGTTTGTGCACTTTTGTGTATGTACATTATATTTCGATAAAAACAGTATCATTAAGAAATCAAGAGCTTCTGTTGAATGAAAAATAATGTGTTACTATATGTTAATTAGTTGGAGATGAAGGACCAAGAGCCAGGAAGAACAGGCAGGAGGCATTTCCAACACTGGAGACTGTGTTCACAAAACTTCAGCTCCTTTCGTATTTTGATCAGCATCAAGTAACATCTCAGGTAGCCATTTAAAGCTGTTTATTAGACATTTGGGATATGCATATTTCCTTAAAAGTCTCCTATGTAGTATATGTTTCTGGCCTTAGTTGGTTTTATAAATGTGCTTTTAAAACGTATTTGGAAGCATCTCAAACTATTGAGTAGCTCAGTTTTAAGGGTCAGGTTGTCTTCCTCAGAAGAATTAATTTTTATTTTGAAAATATTTTTACCTTATGGTAATAATCAACATTATGTAAAATATCTCTAATATAATGCTCATGTTTTTATACTATGGCCCTACATTGCTGTTAATAAGGGAGAAATCTGTTCATAATAAATAAAGTACAGTTGAGAAGAAACCAACTCTGTTTTATTTTATAAATCCATTGATATTCCAATAGATATTATCTAGAAATTAATTAATACTTCAAGTCATCATAAGATCTAGACCCAATTGTCTAGAAATTATTCAGTCTAGAGCTTTAGCTTTGGGTCTAGATCTTATGATGACTTGGCTTATTTCTTCAGTTATAGTTGCAGTAAAGAAGTCAATTTGTACATGGTTTGGGTTTCTATAGAAATAGGTTGTAACTGTCTTCTAAGTAGAATCACATTTAAATTCAAATTTCTTAATAAATAAAAATTATTTGGACATTGGTCTTACTATTTTCACCTTTTTTGCACAGATCTCTAACAATGTGCTGGAGCAGATCACAAGCTTTGCATCCGGGACTTCCTATCACCTCCCTTTAGCTCACCATATTCAGCTCATCTTCGACCTCATGGAGCCAGCACTGAACATCAATGGACTAATTGACTTCTCAATACAGGTGTCAAAGAGACCCTGCTTCTCTCATTTTAGGAATGCAAATATACCAGGCATTGTCCAATAAAAATGAGCCACTCAGTGCATTTTTGAATAATTGAGACATTCTGAGTCAACAGTATTTAAATAGCTTTTTTTAAAATAGCTTTTTAATTGCAGCTTTGTTCATAGTTTTCAGTTAAATAATTATAATATTGTGCTAAAATATATACTAGTAATAGTCATTCAAAACTGGGAATGTTTTGAGGGTATTTTTTTGTCTTTTTATTACTTTGAGAAAGATGAAAGGTTGTTTTCTGTTTTATAATAGAGTATATTTTAGGTTAAGAGCAAAAAAACAGAACCTTATAATTTGACTTGCCCTGCTGTATTTCATATATATAGAATGGAAAAAGGAGAAAAAAGTGAGAGGTGGGTTGTTCTCTGAAATTATTCAGTCTAGAGTTTTAGCTTTGGGCTGCCATAAAGTGTTGGTAACTACTTTAGTATTGGATACTTTCTGACTGCATGTACCATGGTGTCTACATAAAAGATAAACTCCATAATTTGGCAAAGGATAAAAAAATGAAAATCATTATAATTCACTGGGTGTGTTTTTCTGAGACAGGTTATGTATATGTATATGTATATGGCCCTAGGGCAGGATAAGGGGTGAGGTAAAATATTACTAGAATGACTCGATACATGCATGGTTTTTAAAAATAAATGCTTTCCTCTGTGCTTTGGCAGCTACGTTTTCATCCGATCTTTTCTCCCGTTGCAGTTACTAAATGAACTGAGTGTTGTGGAAGCTGAACTGCTCCTGAAGTCCTCCAGCCTTGCAGGCAGCTACACCACGGGCCTCTGTGTCTGCATCGTGGCTGTTCTCAGGCGCTACCACAGCTGTCTGATCCTGAACCCCGAGCAAACAGCCCAGGTGTTTGAAGGGTTAGTATATTAAGTATCATTACTGTTTCATATCGTATAATGAACAATTGTGATGAAAATGTTATAGTAATTTTAAGAGAAAAATAGTATTAATATTTATTTCAATAAAGAGATATAACATAGTTAAAGAATACTTTTGTAAGAAAACATGTACCAAAGAAGAGTTATAAGCATGAAAAAGTATTTTCTTGTTTTAAAATGTGTGATTCCTTTCTCCCTTTCTCTTTTCCTTTCTCTTTACCATCCTGCCTTACTTCCCTCCCCCTGGTTTCTACGAATACAAGCCTGTCATTTATAGCACTCTGTCATCTGCCCTACCCAGTATCATGGATAATTATGAATGGCACACGTGTGACAACTTTTTTGTTTGTGTAATTTCAGTTGATATTTGGAGAATCCAACACCGAATAAACTTTGCATGCATTGTTGTTTTAGAGATTTACTTCTTTAACTTCATTGTTTTAAATAAACTAAACCTATCTTTAGATAAGATAATCGGAATAGTGACTTTCTTGATTTTTAGTCTTTTTTGGTTTGTGTGAATTGTAGTATGAGGTTTTCTTTACTGCTACTAGTGGGTTAATAATTACCTACCCAATACCATCCCCATTAGAGACTGAGGTTACAGGGACCTGGGTAGAATAATTAGCGCTCAAAAAAACCCAATACTGTGCTCCTTTTTGTCCACCAAAGACACTCCTTTCCCAGGCTTTATATAGAAAAAGACAACCTGTTTTCTTTTTCTTCCATTTTCCTCCTGAGTTCAAAAGAAACGTGGGGGTCTTTGGTTCTCTTTTTTTTGTGATCTAATACATGTAATCAATTTATACTCCTCAAGAGTAACATCCATTTACCAGCATCTCTCTCAGGGAAAAGGAAGTGCTATCACATTAATTATGCATGAAGATTATTAAGTGAAATCTGAAATATCCCAGGTAGTTTCACATGTGAAAAAATTAACATGTTAGAATTCAGGAAATATAGGACTGTTTAATATGGCCCTCAACTACTCTGTGAAGCTGAATAATTAATACTTTATAAGTGAAGAAACTGAAACTCAGGCTTGTTAAAGGAAGTGCTTGGCAAAGTGATATACCCAACATCACATAGCTAAATCTCCCAGGCTGCTGAAAGTCTTTCGAACTAGTTCACTCATGCTGTTTAATCTATATCATGCTTTTTAAACTGCATGAAACCCATTAGTTGGTCATTAAATGAATATAATAGATTTTTGACAAGCATATTTTTTATTTTTGTTTATTTTGAAATTCATTTCAGTATTATTTATTTTGACATTTTAAATTTATTTTATAAAATGTTCATAAAATCATATTTAATAGTAACTTTATTTTTTTTTTACTTTATTGTACATAATAAGGATATTTTACCCAAAACTATTATTTTGTTTTTCTGTACTTATATGAATGAATATAGTGGATCTCAGCGTAAAATGTTTTTCTTTCCTATGGCAAGTGAAAAAAAAATTGAGGAAAACATTGACTGTTACAAACATTGACTATTATACTCCTAATAAATGTTTATTTACAAAATAATTCTTTGCTTTTTAGGTTATATTTGGAATTTTTTTGTTTATATAGTTAACTGTTGATTGAATCTGTTTTTCATAATTATGTAACTCTTTTGCTATAATTGACAGCTTATATCTGCTGCCCACTGGCCCTATTTATTGATGCCATTTCATAGAATTTGGAATGCTATATTGCCATTTTCTCTTGTACTTTCCTGAGTGCCACATCTGGTATTTGTGATCCCTTCTTGGCCTAAGTATCCTAGGTTTCCTCTGGCTTCACCCTGTTCCCTAAATAGTGGAGTGAACTGTGGCCTGGGAATATGGAGACCTAAGCTCTCTTGGATCTGCTGTGAACTTGCTCTTAGCCTATGAGCAGGTTACCTTACTTTTCTGAGCCTTAGAGCCTCTTTGTAAAATGGGGTAGATGAGTCAGTTCCTTTCTAAAGCCTATTTGAGCTTTAATAATCTGAATCATCATACTATCATAGGCTGAACCCTATAACAGAATACAAGGTGGTGGTGGCATCAGATTCACAAAGAGGGGGCTGGACCACTTTTTATCTCTGTATTGTATGAACTTTTGTGTTGTATGAACTGGGGTGAAAGAGGCCATAGTTAGGATTTGGGGAAATAGCACAGATTGCAGCAGCAATGGTACTTTGAACTGAAAGACTTCAGAGAATGTCTCTAAGGGGGAAGGGAATTTGGTGCTTACATGAGATAAACTAATGTAAATGTGTTTCTAGTTTGGAGAAACAAGGGAAATGTGACCTCTACCTGTGAATTCACCAGGTTCATGTGAGCACCAGCTCATGGTTTAAAAATGGATTTCCCAGATTTACTGATTAAGAATTGTTCCTGAACAAAGAAATAGATTTGGAGATCTTTGAAAATTCCCTGAATAAGTGAATCTTTTTGCTGAGGAGAGATTCTATAGTTTAACATTTGTTTATGCTCTAGCCACAGCAACTTAACTGATGGATTCATTCATATATATTTTCTGTATGGAGGATTTTCTATTTTTCTTGTTGTTAATGCCATTTTTTGAAGTTTTCTAAAAAATATCTAGTATTTTAATATCATAATAAATTGGTATTTTTCTCAAGTATTTACTGCTATTATAATGATTAGTGTCAACAATTTAATACTTTTTAATAAAAGTAATAAATGGACATATTCTCTAAAAGACTTAAACAGTAGCTTATGTATTAGCAACATGCATATCTCACTCCTCACATGCTCTCTCCTCAGGCTGTGTAGTGTGGTAAAGCATGTTGTGAATCCCTCAGAGTGCTCTTCTCCTGAGAGATGCATCTTAGCCTACCTCTATGATCTCTACGTGTCATGTAGCCACCTCAGAAGTAAATTTGGAGACCTCTTCAGGTGGGTAGAAGAAAATCAAAAGTGTAGGAGTAGGGAAGGGCAAGGGGGGGAAAAAAGAGACATATGTACTACTCTTTGTAATATTTTAAGTAATAATAAAAAAATTTAAAAAAAGAATAGGAGTAGGGTTATATCTCTATTTATTAGTGACTAGACCAATATTGTCATTTTTTTAATAGTGAAAGTTAGTCATAATTATATCTGCCAGAATTCATATTGAGTTACTTTTCATTGTATCTATAACTTTATTACAAATGCATGTTTAACCATGATTGCGATTTTGAGATAAACTTGTGATACAATATTTTATATTTTGCACTTGCTGTTACCGCACTGGGAACATTGTTTCCCACTTTCGTGTGCACTCCCTTTCTCACTTTGTTTGTTTCTCTGCCTCCATTATCATCCTGTTTGAAACAGCATCCCTGACTCCCTTTCATTATCTGCATCTTAGCACTTGCTACCACCACAGGTACACAGCTGTTGGAAAATACATACTTATTTAATGTTATTTCGAGGAAACTTGGATTATTAATTATAGGACATAGTCATAACTGGCAAAATAAATTTAGAATCTAGAAGGAGGTAAGAAAAGCATGATCAATTATGGTTTTCTCTGCTCCATATTTTGCACTCAATTGTTTGTAAATCCTATGAGCTAGCTCTACCTTCCAGGTATAGTACCTAGAATCTGACTACTCTTCATTGCTCTGTCACGATCACCATGGTCATCTCCTGGTTAGACCATTGTGTAGTTCTTCTCACTAGTTTCCCCACTTGCCTCCTTGACTCTCTTGAGCGTATTATCAACACATCTACTAAAATCATCCTTTTAAAACAAGAACAATAAAGTTTTCCAATAGCTCCTCATCTATTCAGAGTGAAAACCTCTGAAATCATTACCTAGGCTTTAGGACCTACTGGATCTGATTTTCTCTTCTGCCTTTTTCCCCTTGTTCCATTCTACTATGTGCACCTCCTTCCTGGTCTTCAAACACTTAGAGCAACCATTGTAGGCACTTGCTATTATCTCTCTTTTGTTTTCCCTTGTTACTTCCATGCTCATGTCCACAGTTCATTCATGGCTTTCCTCCCAACCACCCCTTTTATTTATTTATTTATTTGTTTGTTTGTTTGTTTGTTTATTTATAAATATATTATTGATTTCAGAGAGGGAGGGAAAAGGAGAGAGAGATAGAACTATCAATGATGAGAGAGAATCATTGGTTGGCTACCTCCTGCACACCCCCAACTGGGAATCGAACCTGGGACCCTTCAGTCCGCAGGCCAACGTACTATCCACAGCCAAACCAGCTAGGGCCCAACCACCGCATTTTAAATAGCATCCTCCTCTGCCTGCACTGTCATTCTTTAACCTTAGCACTAACCCGACACATTTCATATTTATCATCTCTCTCCTTCCTAGAACGTAAGCTTACCAATAGTAGAAACTTTTTCTGTTTTATTCGCTGTTATGCCCCAATACCCAGAAGACTGTCTGGCACATAGGAAGCGTGAAAAAAATATCTGTTAAATAAAAGATATATACAAAAATATCATGAAACTTTTCATGGTATCAATAGGGAAAAATGTGAAAGTATGTCTTCATGAATGGTTAGGTTTCAAAATAATCCCTTATAGAACAGGGATGAATCTTATGAAACATCTTTCCACAGAAATTATGTAAGAGTAGTAATACCTTGTATCTTGCTGCTTTTTCATACAGAGCTCTCAGCTGACAGTTTTTAGGGAGATTTCTCATACGTGATTGACTTTAGGCAACAGCCCTGTTCTTAATAGTGAACTTGCAAAAAACCTTCAGGAGCCCTAATGCTCCTGCCGGGCAGTATAAATGAGTTCATTCCAGTCATGTACGCTGGGTGCCTGGAGGTTAGGAGACCAGCTTGCACTGAGGGCTGTTCGGGAACAGCACAGGGGTGCTCCACAGCTGTGACACTGGCTGAGATTCCCTTGATTAAGAAGTGGTAGAGAAACACAGCTGTCCTAGGAAACCTGGAAGTCAGACATTTGCAGTTTGGGATTAAGAAATATAGCCCAATAAAAGCTAGATATGCAGAGAGATTTCTGTTAATATACTAATAAACCAGTTTTAATAATTGGATCTGAAACACCATCTATAAAGTTGTGAAAGAGGAATATTTGGGGGACATACTCACACCTACCACTGATTGAGCTGCTGCTTGTGCCAAGTACAGCACTGGGCTATTTCCATCAAGATCCTTACTCTGCTCAACAACCCTAAGAAGTAGAAATGATGTTTCCTATCACCAAATGATTGTTCCTCATTCTAATTAACAAATGATGAAACTTAGACTTGAAATAAGTAATTTTGGCCTCCAGGTGTGTGTTGCTTTCATCACTCTATCAGAGTCTATCGAGTTTTTTGATACAGGCAATTTCAGAAGGGAAATACCTAGTTAAACCCATTTCCTTAAATCCATATATGCCTGCCACAGAGAGTGGTAAGACCAACGTAGCAGCTGACTTTTTAATAAAACATGGACGCTCACCTGGAAAGAGTCTAATAGATGAAATAGGAAACCTAGAAATGAAGGGTGAGGAGACTGTCCCATGAGCTGTAGAGTTCAGAAAAAATGAGTATTCCTGGCTGGAGGCGGCAGAATGCTTTTGTTTCTAAAGGCAGGAATGAAAAGCATGTTAGAATTAAGTGGGAGGCTGAATAAAATAGACAATGCTTCATTGCTTGCAGAAGAGTGTTTCCTCCAACACTCAGTGAATTGGGAGGTGGAGGAAACCAAGGATGTGGTGTTACGGAGGGAATCAGCAAAGTTTGATTTTGTTTCATCTTTAGTGGGAAAATGAAACGAATTAGGATCTATTGCTACGTGAGAATGGAAGAAAAGTTAAGTAGAAAGTTGGCAAGAGTGGTGAAGTCAGAAAGTGGAGATTGTAAAAGCCCTGAAGACTATATAGCATCCATCATGTTGAGCAGGTCATAACTCCAGACGGTAATTGTGCATCCTTCAGTTACCACTGAGGAGCTTTTACATAAGTTATCTGGAAATAAAGACAGTGTAGGTTATAATTACTGCCATTTAGTGGGTAGATTTAGTCCTCTCTAATGGACCAGTGCTGGCACTTAGATTTACCTGGAACAGCATTTTAAACATACAGATTCAGTAAACCTACAGAGATCCAGGAGTCTTTATGGTTAACATACCACCCAGAGGTGATTCTGAAGTAGGAGGTTTTGGTAAACCATAAATTGAACAATCTGTTTTCTTAAAGCTGTTGGCAGTGGCAACTATTTAGGGTAAAGAGTGTTATTTATATGACTTTTCATTTTTAAAGCAATCATTTCTGGGTACTGTTTATGTAGGTGCATAACACTAGGGATAAAAAGCCATATGTGGCCTTCATCACAAATAAATTTGCTGCCGAAAGTTAATCTAAAATAAGAAGACTCTGTGCTGCATAAGAGGGCTCTTGAATAGAGGTGGATGCTGCTTATGAACTCACGTCCACAGCAACAGGAAGGAATAGCTGAGTGTTCATGGAATCTGAGCTTTGAAATCAGATTGTCCCTCAGCTCCATCTGGAGAGCCAGATTGGATCAGATACTTTCTAATTCCCTTTGTATTTCTAACATTCTATGTCATATTCAGATATAACTCACTGAAACATGCTCATTTTCATGATAGGCCAGCCTCTTAAAAATCTCTTAATCCTGCTACAAGACATGATAAACTTTTAGGAGTAATAGTTTCTTCACTCATATTTAATTTGTTTATCATTGCTTCCCCCAACTGGAATGCAAGCTCCTGGAGGGCAGGGAGTGAGCCTCTCTTTCACAGCTATGACCACTCGACCTCTGCTGGATACCCTGTACCTAGAGGAATAATTTTGCAGGTTATATAATTACTACTAAGCCTTGAATTATTCCTGATGTATAGTCTAATCTATTTTTATTCTTAAGTAATAACGCTTTGCAACTACTGTTTAGAGACAGTTGTTGAAAGCCTTAGTAAATTCTTTTATTTTTGAAACATAAAATGTAGATAAAATTTAGAAAATAATCTTGTTTTGTTCTTCACAACCCATTCAGCAACTATTTACTGACCAAAGAATACATTTCAGGCACTGTGTTCAATGCTGATTATTAAGAAATTGGAATCAAGAACTCAATGTAACTCCTTTATAAAGAATACATTACAGTTGCTACCATTTAATCTGTCCTTAAATTAACTAACTTTCTAGTTATTCTTGTTGTTGTTTTTCTAACTCTTCTTCTTATAACCTCAGTAGTGCCTGTTCAAAAGTTAAGCAGACCATATATAATAATGTGGTACCTGCTAATTCTAACTTGCGATGGGATCCGGACTTCATGATGGATTTTATTGAGAATCCTTCAGCTTGTAGCATCAACTACTCTATGCTAGGCAAGATCCTCAGTGACAACGCAGCCAATCGCTATAGCTTTGTCTGCAATACACTCATGAATGTATGTATGGGCCATCAGGACGCTGGAAGGTGAGCTGAGTTACCCTAGAATTTATGACTAATCACAGTTGTTGCTTTGGTGGTACTTTGAAATTAACTTCCTTAATAATTGCCTAGGCTGACAGTTGAATGTTGTTTTCTTTTTTTGTGTATATTATTTTATCTGCTCTGTAATATGATTTCCTTAACCCAGGAGACGTATAGAAGAAAAAATACAAATAAAAATTGTCTATATTTTTAAAATACTGAATTTAGGCCTACCTAAATTACATAGTTTCTAAAAAAATTTTTATGTTCTTAATAGGTCATTGTATAGGTTAGTTTCTTTCACAGAATAATTGACATCTGTAATGGTTATTGTTTGTTGTTTACCAGCATTAAAAATAGAAAACATTTAAAGCCATTCACTTTTATCTTCTCCAGGTTCTACTAGGTTATTTGTCAAGTGAATATTTATTATATCCTTGACTATAAGAAATGAATGACTTGTTTACAGTAGTGAAATATGTGTTCTTAAGTATGTTACATGTGGTATTTCTTTTTTGTAACTTTATACTGTGTATGTTCTTTTTCTTCTTTGTAGGATTAATGATATAGCCAATTTCTCCTCTGAGCTGACAGCATGCTGCACTGTTCTTAGTTCAGAGTGGCTGGGAGTTCTGAAGGCTCTCTGCTGTTCTTCCAATCACGTGTGGGGGTTCAATGATGTACTTTGCACAGTAGATGTAAGTGTTCCTTTTCACTTAAAAACTCAACTGCAATTAAATATTTAGTTAGTGAGTAATATTTTTTAATTGACTCAACCTTTAACTGAAATGTAAAATATTTTTTCCTTTTCTCACTTTAAGCAGTACACCAGAGTGTGGTTGGTGCTGCATTGCATGAGAATGTCCAGGCTCATATTCATTTGGGCATCCAGTCTTTCTTAGTGATTGTGTCCAGAAGTGATGAAAATATACCCATTTATATATCACAGATTTCCTAGAATATCATATGCATGATATGTGAATTTCTTAAAAATCCATCTTGATTCTTTATCTATTTTTGCCTATAACTTCTTGGTGTGATCTTTTGTATGTTAATGTATCGTACATATAGAACAATTTTATACATTTAAAAAAATACCTCCCAGTTGAAGTTGAACTTCCTAGTTCTGATATCTCAAGTCTGGGTTGGACAGTCCTACTCCATTCTGTGTCTCACTAAGATTTTAGGCATGTCAAACTCCTATCTGTGGCCTGCTTTTCTAGACAGGAAAGACACATATTTTTATCTTTAACATTGTTTCTTAACCTCTTAGTTGTTATGCTTTACCTCTGGTTAGTTCACTCATCTATGAAATTGGAATTAACAGTAGTATGAACCTTATGGTATTGTACAGTTAAATGAGGTGACTTTTTGTAGATACTAATCATACTCCCTGGCATATACTACAGCTTAATATGAAGGTTGCTATTATAGTTTTTTAAATTGTTATTATTTTCTGCCAAAGTCTTGTGAAATATGTAAAGGTAGAAGTTATATTATGAATGAAATAACTTTTCTTCCTCTTTTCTCTCCTTTTAAAATTTAGGAGTCCATTGTAAATTTTCAGAATTATTTTTAAAACTAATTTACTTATATTAAAGACTCATTACTTTGTTATCCCTGAATAGAACCCCAAACCATTACTGAGGCTTGTGTTTTAACTAGGGCTACCTCCAGGTTTTTCCTTGCTTATTAATGGCTACCCTTAAATGACAGATCCTACTGAATTTTGCAGAAAAGTTGTATTTTTGCTATATCTTTTAGGGATTTCTTGATTTTTTTCCCTTATTGTTTTCTTTCTCAATTATTTGTACTCAAGATAAAGCCCAGTGTCTTCTTGCAGTGTTAGGATGTGAGTAAACCTCATTCATTGTCTTATAAAGTAGAAATAGGCCTAGAGGAGAATAGTCATGATAAGTTTCATTTACTCGGGGATCTGAGACCTCATTGGTGTTGCCTACATTCTCTTAGATATTAATCTTATCTGTTACTGAAGAGTGTGTTATGTATTAAAATGTGTCAATGTTTTTCTTGAAGGTGAGTGACCTTTCATTCCATGATTCACTAGCTACTTTCATTGCTATTCTGATAGCACGACAGTGTTTCTCCTTGGAGGACGTCGTGCAGCACGTGGCACTTCCCTCTCTCCTTGCGGCAGGTGAGATGGCGTCTGGGACGGTCGTGGGCATGTGATGTTGGTCTTGGTGGGATGATGTCTAACTACTGAGGGTAGTATTCAAGGGCACAGGCATTGGGCAGTGCTGTGGCCTGCAGGTAAAGATGGTAGAATTGTATATCTTGTTCTACACAGAGCACTGTGACTCCCTGGATCTTGGTACCTGGTTTTGAGGAAGCATGTACATTTGAGTTTCTCAGGAAACTGTAGCTGGGGCCTTACTTTTTACCATAAGTAGCATGTTTTCACATTATTCCAGAAAGTTTAGCTTAATAGCAAGCCTGGAGACATGTTCTTGAACATGTGAGGAAACTTGCTCTGGAAATCCTTTTTTCCCCAGCTTGTGGAGACGCGGATGCCGAGCCCGGGGCCAGGATGACCTGCCGCCTCCTGCTTCATCTCTTCCGAGCCCCCCAGGCCTGCTTATTACCTCAAGCAGCCGGTGAGCTGATAGCCCCAAACCTCTGATTATGTTTTCATTTGCAGCTACGTGTTCTCAAATGACCAAGTAGGCTGTTCATTCCGTAATTTCCTTCCTGACTTTGGGGGGCCTGCTTGAGGGTGATGAAGGGGTGCAATGATGCCACTGAGAGGGCTGTCAACACCTTTCATTTATGTAATATCAGGATGTGTTGAGAAACTCAAATTCAGAGTTAATAAACAATAAAAATACTTTTGCTCTTAGGCCAGCCATGCTGGTGGGCAGCGTGATCCTCTAACGTACTCTACATGTTAGTTGTGAACCACAGCATAGCAGTTTAGGGCAGTGATTCATTTATGTTTTTACTAAGGGAAAACATCTAGGGATGCTGGTGAAATCTGTTCCTAAAGATAATTTTCATGTTACGGGGTGTGTGTGTGTGTGTGTATGTATAGAGAGAAGAGAGAGACTATCAGCATAAATAGATGAAAATCCCAATGTTTTTGACACATCACTCTAAGGAGCAAAAACATTATTATTATAATAGTAAAAAAGAAACGGTTAAGTACAGGGTGCTGGCATTGTTTCTTAGTGAATTCATGAAGCATCAATTAAAGCTAGCTAATGGCAATTAAGCGCCCACAGTCTAACAATGAAAAGCCCTATGACTGTAAGTGGTTACAAAACACTGTTAATAATGGTGATGAGACGATGAAAAGCTTGTTCTTTGTTCTCATAGGCAAAACTTTCCCTGGAATAAGATCATCTTGTGACAGACATCTTTTAGCTGCTGCTCACAACAGCATCGAAGTGGGAGCAGTATTTGCTGTTTTAAAAGCAATTATGATGCTTGGTAAGACTATCTTGGCCCTAAGTTGGTTAATCACCAGAAGTTTAATTCTATTTAATATTAATAGAAATGTTTTGTTGTTGTCGTCGTTGCTGTTGTTGGCTTTCCCCAAGTCCAAGTTCAGTTGTACTCCAAGAAGTCTGCCTCTTACCTACAATACTGGTGGAATTTAAATATATATTTTTTGTGGGGTTTCAACTGCATGCTATCTCATTCTGATGTAATATAGATCCTCAGACCTCCTAGCTTGTGTTGCCTTCATTTGTTGGCATAAGTCACACTTTGTGATGGACACAGAAAACTTGATGACCTAGCCAAAGGTTTAAATCCCATGTTATATTCTAGGAGTAAGTCACCAGAAAACCTGGGTTTTAATCATAGTGTTTCTGCTTCCACTCTGACCCTGAACAAGTTTATAACCCTGTACAGTAGTTTTTTTACCAATCAGGTGATAATTGCATTGAGATTGATATTACTTATAAATCAGTATTACATATCATAATTCTTTTTTATATAATTTATAATGACCAAGATGCCTTTTATATTTTTAATGGTATATATATCTTCCTGGAGTAGTAGCACTGCCTTTTCTGTTCATTTATAGTGCAATGCTTTAAGACATTTTTATTCTGTAAATTAGGAGAATGATTGGAAGTCTTGAATCACACTCTCATTCCAACTTTGGGTACCTTCTTTTGGCCTTCACTAAACAAACGTTATCTCTTATGTTCTGAAGGAGCCCCCTTTCATTAGAACAGAAGTTACTGGATAGATAAGAATGGTCTTTGATGGGTCTTAAAAAACACATTTGAGGGTAAAGCCTATCCTTTTATACTTCATCTTGGAAAGTGTTATTTGGTAATGACAAGGAAGGAAAACAGGCTTTCATAAAACCGATGATTAAAAGTACACCTAGCCCTAGCTGGTTTGGCTCAGTAGATAGAACATCAGCCTGCGACTGAAGGGTCCCAGGTTTGATTCTGGCCAAGGGCATATGCCTGGGTTGTGGGCTCGATCCCCAGTAGAGGGCGTGCAGGAGGCAGCCAATCAATGATTCTCTCTCATCATTGATGTTTCTAACTTTCTCTGCTCCCTTTATCTCTGAAATCAATAAAGAAATATATATTTTTAAAAAGTGCATCTAAAAGTGCCTACATATACACATACATACATACATGAAAATTATTAAATGTGCATCTAAGAATAAGCATACACATATAACATACATATAAATACATGTGTATATATGTATATACACACACATGCATGATGCTCCCATTACACCCAGGAATTTTGAAGTAAAAAGAAAAAGATAAAGTCACATGGAGGGCTACCGCCTTCCTCTGAGCTCAGGAGCTTGTGTGCACAGCCAACATTAAGTGATCATCTCAATAATACAATTTCTATATGACATTTGAAAGGAAAGATGACTGATTAGTTCTGTTTAATAATAAAGGTAGAGACCATTGTTAACTGTATTTTGTTTATGGTAACAAACATAAACATAACCATGAAGTTAGGGATTCACCTTTTTACTGTGGTAGCTAATGTTCATCAGAGAAACTAAATAGAAGATTTCCCATAAACTAATTTTGGAAGTGTGACTGCATTAAGTGAAAGACATTTTAATGGCAGAAACCAAGATGAGTGCAATTTAGATATTGTCCCTTTGGTTTGAAGGACTGGTTTGATCCCAAGTAAAATTGGCCAATGTCTTTAAATATCCAAATAACCATAGTTTACTATCCATGTATAATCACCAATTCACTTTTCTTTGACTGCCTCTCCTTGACCTTTTTATTTTAATTTATTTTATTTTTAAAGATATGTTTTTATCTATTTCAGAGAGAGGAAGGGAGAGGGAGAGAGAGAGAGAAACAGCAATGATGAGAGAGAATCACCAAATGGCTGCCTCCTGCCCTCCCCCTACTGTGGTTCAAGCTCAAAACCCAGGCATGTGCCCTGACCAGGCATCAAACTGTGACCTCCTGGTTCATAGGTTGACACTCAACCACTGATCCACCCCAGCTGGGCTCCTTGATCTTTCTCATTGGCTTCAGTTCTTGGAGGAATCTACAGCTTTCTAAGCATTGCTTCCCAAGTCAGGATTAGGTCAGTTGAATGTCAGCAGAGCCTGGGGCCTGGCTGAACACTGTTCTAATGTTCTATTGTCTGTGATTGTAGAAGGTTCTGGTACAGCCTCCAGATCATCCTAACAGCTATACTGATTTGAAGATCTCCTAGTCTGGGACTAGCAGATATGTGTGTTTCTTTGTTTTTGCATAAGTTTTAGCTTATCTATCTCACATGTTCTAACCAATGTTCTCTCAAGTCCTGTCCATCAGGATGTTGAGTTAGGGAAATAGAACTGTTATATAGAATTTGGTTTCTAATGCCTATAGCAGTTTAACTTAAGGTGTAAAAATAGTTGTTTATATCACTAAAAAGCATGCTAAATTTTGATACATATAGAATCTGGTCTTTCAGAACTCTGTTGAATTAAATAAACTCCTATGGGTAAAGTGAAATTGGTAATATTTGCCCATATATTTTAATGAGAAATGTTCGATAATAAAAATGAAGATATTGATGAGTTGAAATGTATTTTTATTCCTCTCTTCCTTTTAATGATTTTATAAGTAAATATTCAATAAGCAATTCTGATTCTTCATCTTTTTTCATCAGAGTCAAACATTTTTCCTATTTGACTTGTAGGCTTTAAAAGACTTTTTGCACTGACCTGGGCTTGGTTTTGCTCTGAGGGCCTCCTGTAAACTTATTTGTTGGTTCTAGGAATTTTTTCTCTCTGAAGGCTTATGATCCTATGGGTAAACAGGCAAAAGTTTATTATCTGGAGGCTCTGTTGTCATTTGGCAAGGTTTATTACCAAATTATTTTATTTTTTCAGCTTCAAAATATGACAGCTCTTTGTCTTTTGCAGCTAGAGAAGATTTCTTATATCTAGATGTTCAGTCGTTCTGCTCAGCGTTTTCCCCAGAACTTTTTTTAAATAAGGAAAACACGTTCCTTAGTTTCATTTTAATTGAATATATTAGAGATTGGTGAGAATGAAGTTTTCTTTCTAAGTTGGTGTTTATAGAAAGGAAAGTGAAAGACATGGGTTATTCAATGAAAGCCCTGTTTTCCAGGGCTTCCTTAGTATGCATTGCCCTTTTCCATTCCCAGGGAAATAAATCTCTCTTGTCAAGAAGTTGATAGTAAGGTGGGCTAAGGCAAAACTTTTCTCTTGACCTATGGATAGAAAATAAGTCATTGTAAGAGAAGAAATGGAAAAGGGACATCTAGCAGGGTGAGTAACCCTTCTTTTCCTTGTCTATAAGTCAAATGAATTTGAATACATTGATGCTTGAAATATTAGTGAAATCAGTGTTCTGTGACTATTAAGTGTGATTCAAAATGGCCTTTCCAAGTTTGGTGAAAACATACATAATTCTGTAAATAAAGTAAGGATTGAGTCTTGAACTTATTTTTTTCCGTGTATGATGAAACTTCCCTGGGTTCTCGCATTTATTCTCTTGCTCCATTCTCTTCATCGCTGCACAGCTATGCAATGATATCATTCACATACTTTAAATTCCTGAAATCTTGTCTCATTTACTTCTCAAACAATTGGCAATATTTTGAATGTGTGTGATTTTGGGTTTGTGATTCTGTTATTTAGGAGATGCCAAAATTGGCAATAACAGTGTCAGCTCTCTAAAGAATGATGACTTCACCATGAGGGGTTTTCGGCGTGATGGGAATGCTGATGATATCTGGACTGCCTCACAATCTGCAAAATCATGTGGGAGAAGCATTTCCATAGAAACAGCCAACTTAAAAGAATATGCTAGATATGTACTGAGAACTATCTGTCAACAGGTATCTTCAGATTTAATTGGCCTTTAACTTTGAATATGTAACTGTTATTTTAGAAAGAATCTCACTATTGTACAAAACGTGTACATAGATGGTCCTTTTTAGCCTGCTTTGTTTTGACATAATTTCAAATTTGCTGAAAAGTTGCAATAATAATAAAGAACTCTAGTATGTCCTTTATACAAATTCACTAACTTTTTATGTTTTGCCACATTTGCTTTATAATTCTATTTGTATGTGTCAGTATGGATGCATATACTTAAAAAAATTTTTTTCTGAGCCATTTGAGAGTAGTTGGTATACATTATTCTTTTTTGCTTTTGAATACTTTAGTGTTTGTTAACATAAAATACAGTTTAAAAAACTCAGGAAATTTAGCATTAGCATAGTAAATTTTTCTCACCAATAGACCACATTCTAATTTTGTCAGTTGTCCCACCGATGTTGGATGTGTGTGTAGATTAGCTTCAAGTTATGCATTCTTAGTTAGACACTGCAGCGGTAATGCTGGCTTCTTCTCAGGTACTCCCATCTGAAGGCCCATGTGTCCATTTGCACCTCATTGGTGATGTTAACCTTATCAAGATGTGTCCATTGTATGATTTCAAAATTTCTCTACTGGATAATTATTATTTTTTCCTTGTAATTAATAAGCAGTCTTTGGAGAGACCCTTTGAGACAATGCAAATATTCTCATCAAATTCTCTTACCTCCCATGTAGTATCCATTTTGATTCTTGTCCAAACCAGTCTTTACTGTGATGGGTACAAGATGGTGATTTTTCTCCAAACTCCTCTCCTCTCCAGTTATCAGTTTGCACTCTTCCCTAAGGAAAAGCCCGCCCTTAACTTATATTTGCTAATTTTTCATATGGATTGTGATTTACTGTCCTTGGTTATGTTCATGTTTAAATTGCCCAGATTTTTCTGGTGGGACTCTTTTCATGCTGGATCTCATATTATTTTGATATGTCTTTATCTTTCTATTTATTTTTTAACTTTTTGGCTCCTTTTATACTTTCCCTGCCCCAGATCTACAATTACTTATTCCTCTGAAAAACTTTGATTCTGTTTAGCACAAGATGGTATTTAGAAACCAAGATCAAGGCACTGTGTGTGCTCATTGTTTCTAGGCCTTTTCAGCAGAAGAGCTAAGGAAAAAACATACCTATATACGTAAATGTGTGTGTAAATCATGATTTCATACTGATATCTTTACTTCCAATCCAACCCCACAAAGTCCTTTGTTTCCCACATTCCATATCAGTATTGCCTTCTTCAACACTAAGAACCCCACTCCCAATAATATTAACCCTTTACTGACCAGGCGTCCTCAAACTACGGCCCGCAGACCACATGTGGCCCGCTGAGGACATTTATCTAGCCCGAGGACATTTATCCAGCCCACTGAGTGTTTTTGCCACCTTGTTTTTTTACTTCAAAATAAGATATGTGCAGTGTGCATAAGAATTTGTTCATAGTTTAAAAAACAAAACAAAAAAAACTATAGTCCAGCCCTCCAGTGGTCTGAGGGACAGTGAACTAGCCCACTGTTTAAAAAGTTTGAGGACCCCTGCTACTCATTTGCTTTATTTTATAATATACCTGTAATAGATTCAGAATTGCTACACCCATACTACTAAGAAAAACAAGCTTACTAAAAGGATTTGATTATTTGTTTATAGCTCTCCCCTAAGAGTTAACCATATTATGTTAAGAAATCATTTGAACTTTCTCCCTCACTGTGGATATATTTCTTACTTGAAACAGAATTGATTTTTATTTGTTTCTGTTTACATTCAGTATAGGTCCACTCCCCCACCCAGCTCTGTCTTTAGAATAGCATGCTCCCTCAGGCCAACTATGCAAAAGGTGTACTCAGAGATATGTCCTGTGTTCTTTATCCCTGCTACCCTTTGTCTCACCCTGCCCTAGGTTATCAGTTTCATTATCTTCTGCTTTAACTTTTCATATATTTAAAAGTTTTTCTCCTTTCTTATTAAAAGAATCAAGGCATACCATATGTACTCTTTTTTACTTTCCAAATGTTGACAGGTCATGTTTTTATAATGCATATTATAACCATGATAAAAGTTAACTAAATAGTTATATAGGTACTAGAGGCCTGGTGCATGAATTTGTGCACAGTGGGGTCTGGCCAGCCTGCCAGGACCAATCAGGAGGGGCTTGCTGGGGGGAAGGGACACGAGTTTGGCCAGCTGGTCCCACCCTTGATTGGGTGGTGGGGGCAATCAGGGGCAGGGCTGGCCTGGGGGAGGGGCTGTGGTTGGTTGGCTGGCTGTCCCCCTCCCCATGGTTAAGTTCCAGGTTGAACTCCTGGTGAAGGGGACAATTTGCATATTAGCCTTTTATTATGCAGGATTAAGAAGTTGTTGGGCTGTGCATTGGTTCCATACTGTGAAGGCAATTGGAATTACCTAAGGAGTTAAAGTTGTTTTTGATGCCTTAAGAAAATGACTGCTATCTGGTCCCACAACCTAAGATTGACATGTCATCAAACCTAGGATTGATTTGATGTAGGGCCCATGCTTTGTTAACAAGGCCCTCAGGTGATTATAATGGATAATCACCATTTAGTCACAGGTGTAGTGGTTAAGAAACAGGATTCATTTTAAACAGATCTGGATTTGAATGAGGCTCAGGAACAGTTGATAAAGTCTTACCTCATCCAATGTAATAAAAGAGCAATATGCAAATTGACCATCACTCCAGCACACAAGGTGGCCACCCCCATGTGGACACAAGATGGCCGGCAGCAGAGGGCAGTTGTGGGTGATCAGGCCAGCAGGGGAGGGCAGTTGAGAGGGACCAGGCCTGAAAAGAAGGACAGTTAGGTGTGACCAGGCCAGCAGGGGAGGACAAGTAGGGGCGACCAGGTCTGTAGGGGAAGGCAGTTAGGGGTGACCAGGCTGGCAGGGGAGCAGTTAGGCATCGATTATGCTGGCAGGGGAGTGGTTAGGGGGTGATCAGGCTGGCAGGCAGAAGCAGTTAGGGACAATCAGGCAGGCAGGAAAGCAGTTGGGAGGCAGTAGTCCTGGATTGTGAGAAGGGTCCCAGATTGAAGAGGGTGCAGGCTAGGCTGAGGGACACACACCCTTCCACCCATCCCACTCCACCCCCTGCACAAATTTTGTGCACCAGGCCTCTAGTTTAAAAGAGTTTCCTTTGAAAAACTGATGAAGAAAATGTGATAGCAGTTTAAATTAGTAGAAACTCTCCACAAGTTAATTAGCCATATGCATCAATAGCCTTAAATTTTTGCTATACTTCTTAACTCAGCAATTGTACTTTATTAAATTATCCTGAAAAATCAATTGTACAGGGAATAGATGTGCACAAACATTTATTTATAATACTAACATCGTAATATCAAACAGGAAGACAATTTTCTGAATGTTATACTGTGTTCTATACAGTAGAACATAGCATAATGCACTTCATAAAAATGGCATCTTATAGACGCATTGCCCTTACATATGGCAAGCTAAAAAAAAAAAAGATTGTAAAACAGTTGCAAGAGCAAGAACCCATTTTCCAATTGAAACACATACCAATATTTTCCTTAGCTTTCTTTTGTTTCCTTTTTTTTTTTTTTTTTTGCCTATCTGTTTTTCAAAGTTTTCTTTATCCAGGGTTTCACTTTGTATTTTAAGAATTTAAAATATTAGAAAGTTTGTTTTTAAAACTTTTGCCACCATATTGTGTGTAATATTTTGTTAATTGGAAGATTCCTGTCTGCTTTATATTCCATTATGTGCCATGAACTTAGTACATATTACATAGGCATGTAGAAAGCCCAAGCCTACCAATCTAACTGCTGTATGATTTTTAGGAATGGGTAGGAGAACATTGCTTAAAAGAACCTGAAAGATTGTGCACAGACAAAGAACTAATATTGGACCCTGTGCTTTCAAATATGCAAGCACAGAAACTACTGCAGCTCATCTGTTATCCTCATGGCATTAAAGAATGTACTGAGGGGGACAACCTGCAAAGACAACACATTAAGCGCATTCTTCAGGTGAGTGACGGTAATTTAAAGATTATGTTTCTGTGATTTGACACATTCTTTGTAGTTATAACAAAAATGCCTGTGGCTTTCCCACAGGCTCTCTTGGGCTTTTCTTATGCCTTAAGACACATCTTGCTAACGAATGTGCAAAGTAAGTCAAGATAAAGCCAGAGACTCACAGGCCTGGTGGCTAGATGCGGAGAGAGGCTGTGTGTGGTCCCCAGAGAGGGCCTTGGTGCCTGGGCTGCCCTTGCTGCTGGTCCCACTGCCTGCATCACAGGTTACTGCACAGCAAGCACAGCACTGTTTCACACTCTCCAATTTCATTCTGTTAGTGAAAACAGGCTAATGCAGGCCTTTCCTACAAGGGAAGTGCTCGCCCTGCCCTGTGTGGTTCAGTTGGTTGAGCGTCGTCTGTGCACTGAAAAATTCAATTCCCAGTCAGGGCACATACCCAGGTTGCAGCTTGATCCCCGGTGGAAAGGGAAAGAATGTGCATGAGGCAGCAGATTGATGTTCTGCTCTCACATTGTTGTTTTTCTCTTGTCCTTCCTCTCTCTTTAAAAATCAATAAAAATATTTAAAAAGAAAAAGTGAAGTACTTAACACAACTTTTTTATTTTTATTGATTTCAGAGAGGAAGAAAGAGGAGGGAGAGAGAGATAGAAATATCAATGATGAGAGAGAATTATTGATCGGCTGCCTCCTGCATGCCCCCTACTGGGCATTGAGCCCAAGACCTGGACATGTGCCCTGACTGGTAATGGAACTGTGACCTTCTGGTTCATAGGTCGATGCTCAACCACTGAGCCACGCTGGCTGGGCATTTAACACAAAATTTTGAAAAGCAGTGGTGCCTGTAGATAGATCCCTTTCTTGTGTATGACTATTCTACTCTTTCTTGAAATAGGGAAACTGCCAGTAATTCCTATGTTTTAAGCCAAGCTAATGTCCTAATGTCTTAATTATTTCCATTTCCCCCAGAATCTTGAGCAGTGGACACTGAGGCAGTCCTGGCTAGAGCTTCAGTTAATGATTAAGCAGTGCTTAAAGGACCCAGTGAGTATATCTGAAAAGCATATATGTATATAAAATTGCATGAAAAGCAAAGCATGTTGACATTTGAGGTTAAAGTAAAATGTAGGTGTGCTAGTTTTCTTGTGTCTGGCACTAGGGCTCTGGTTCGGTGGCTGAAATGAACAACTTACTGGACAATATTGCTAAGGCGACCATTGAGGTGTTCCAGCAGTCTGCTGACATGAGCATCAACTCTTCCAATTCCGGTACGGGGCTCTTTAACCCGAATGGGATCGGAAGCTCCGATGCAGGAAGCACAAGGCAGAATGGAATAAAGACATTTCTAAGGTGGTGTTTTTTTTTGTTTGTTTGTTTGTTTGTTTTTTTGTGTTTTTTTGTAGCTTTATTTCTAATAGTCTCTTGTTAATTTTTCACATGTAACTGTGTTTTATTTTAAAGTTGCAGGAATATGAAGAAAGTAATTACTTGTGTCAATTATCATTATTTAATAATAAATTAAAGGGCAATGATACAGGCTGCATGATATCTTAGTGTTCTAAATACTGAGTTAATCGGACCCAGACTCCTTGGAACCACAGGTGACATTCAGGGTGCATTGTCTTTAGTGTTCACTGTTCCATGGTATTGGTTACATAGGAAACACTTTTTCTGCTTTCTTTAAAAATTAGCACTTTTGCATAAATGATAATCATAAAAGGCAGATTAGCTGTATTTTATCATTTTAGTATAAAGTATAACTGGTGAATTCCAAAAACAGGCTATCAGTATGCTTAAACAAAACCAGAACATTTCATATCTTAACCAGGACAAAAAGTGTTAGACAAAAGGACTGTTACTTATCAGAGAGCCACAATAATAGAAAAACATGTTTGTAGAATTTTAAACTAACTTTTAGTTACAGTATCCTCCAAGAACCGTGTCTTTCATTGCCGTCTATGAGCACGAGTGGAAAAGTGTGTGCAAATATCTGGCATTTGGCAAGATATGTACTATGCGATAGCATAGAAATGAAAGAGAAATTTCTGAATAAACAGTGTATCTTGTGTATAAAATTTTTACATGGGAATTTCTGTTATAACTGTGAGAAAAAGGTGCCTCATTGGGCATAACACCTGTTTCTGATTTTAGCTCCTCTGAACGCAGGGGTGTGTGGCTGGTGGCCCCGCTCATTGCCAGGCTGCCAACCTCTGTGCAAGGAAGAGTACTGAAAGCTGCCGGGGAGGAGCTGGAGAAGGGACAGCACTTGGGTTCTTCTTCAAAAAAGGAAAGAGATAGACAAAAACAGAAAAGGTATGGCTGCAAGTTGTGTCTCTATGTCAGATTGGGAAGAAAGAAATTTAGCATTCTGCTAACATTCATGTTCACTGCCCTCCAAGTCCACTGACGTTTTGTTATTAAATGAAATTGAAAATGTGTTGTTCCTGCCCTGACTGGTTTGGCTCAGTGGATAGAGCGTCGGCCTGCGGACTGAAAGGTCCCGGGTTCGATTCCGGTCAAGGGCATGTACCTTGGTTGCGGGCACATCCCCAGTGGGAGGTGTGCAAGAGGCAGCTAATCGATGTTTCTCTCTCATCGATGTTTCTAATTCTATCCCTCTCCCTTCCTCTCTGTAAAAAAATCAATAAAATATATTTAAAAAAAAAAAAAAAAAGAAAATGTGTTGTTCCTAAGAAGAGCCAGGTTATACTGTTCACACATTCTTAGTTCCGCCTACATGCCCCGATCCTTGCTGCTATGAAATCCTGACTTCCTAGCCCCACTGCATCCTGAATCAGACCTAGATTGCCACCTGGTCCTTGTTTTCTCCTTTTAATCACTTTTCTTTCTTTTTATTTTATTACTTAGGTCTTTATGTTTAAAATACATAGAAATATTTCTAGTTCTGTCTTGTTGGACCCTGAAATGAATACTAATATTTTTAGCATTTAAGGTTCTTGTTCTAGATTAAATATTAAAACTTACAAACCATGAAGTTTAATGTTAATTTATTTCATGCCCTGAAAAGATTTCAAATAATTCTATTTGAAAATTGACTGTATTACTGAAGAAGTCTAAAACCACTCTCAAATGTGAAAACATGGTGAATTTAGCACCAAAGGATAAGGGGGAAATAACGATAATTTATTCTATTTGATTGGGAGGGTATAGAAGGGTGGAAGTGAAAGAGGATACAGGGGGGATAAATGCTGATGAGGGGAAAATAAAGAAAAAATTTTTTGAAATATTATTTTCTTCTAATTAATAATATTTTGGTAGTGATCATTTATTGAGTTCTTACAAATGCCAACCCCCATATAAAATTTATTTCATACATACTCAAACTTTTAAAATCTCACAGCAGTCATGAACCAGGTGCTGATCTTAGCTCTATACACTTTTTACAGATGTAAAAACTGATGCACTGAAAGGTTAAGTCAATTTTTTTAGAGCACAGCTAAGGAGTTAGGAAGCTGGGGTTTACACCAGGTGGTCTGGTTTCTTATCCTGCATTCTTAACTGAAGAACATTTGCTAGAGACCTAACTTTGCTCATATTTTGTTTGTTATCTGTTTTGTTCTGTTTGCTAGCATCAGTTAACCAACCAGATGACTCAACTTAGTTCTCAGAGTTTGTTAGCTAATGGGTGATTGTATGTACAATGCCCTGCCTACCACAGAGAGGTCTAGAGGCTACTAAAAAGTTTCAAAATGGCCCTTCCCAAGTCATTCTCTCTCCATCTGCTGATGTAAAATGAAACAGATTGAAATATTTTGGCCTCAATCTCATTTGAACAAATTTTTCTTTCCAGTGTAGCAATTAGTTTATCAGTATGACTAGTTAGTTGTTCTCTAATCCTATCTAATAAAAGAGTAATATGCAAATTAGGCATCACTCCATCACAGAGATGGCCACCCCAATAGCCACAAGATGGCGGCGCCCAGTCCGGCTCAGCCCCACCACTGAAGTGGTCAGGCCTGTTAGCCAGGCAAGTGGCGGGGTAGGTGGGGGGTCCGAGGGGTGGAACAGGCCATCAGAGAGGGCTGGGGGTCCTCTGCCCAGGCCAGAAGCCTTCTCCAGAGGTCTCATGCATGGGCAAGGGTGAAGCTGATGATCAGAGGGGGCAGGGGCAGAGCCAGTGATTGGAGGGGTATGAGGGTGCCTTACCCAGGCATAAGGGGTGGGCCAGAGGCCTCAGGCCTGGGCAGGGGCAAGGCTGGAGATCTCAGGGGCCTGGGCTCTGCAGAGCCAGCAATCAGAGGGGTCTGGGGGTCCTCTGCCCAGGCCTATAGCCTTGGCCAGAGGCTGTAGTGGGGCAAAGGTGGAGCCCGCGATCAGAGAGGCCTAGAGGTTCGACCAGGCCTGCAGCCTTGTCCAGAGGCTGTCAGTGTGGGGCAAGGACAGAGCCGGCAACGGCAGGGGGCAGCAGGATCAGAGCCGGTGATCTGTGAAGCCGGTGATTAGAGGGGCTTGGGGATCCCCTGCCCAGGCCTGCATCCTTGGCCAGAGGTTACAGGCCTGGGTAGAGGTGGAGCTGGGATTGGAGGGGCAAGGTGGAGCCAGTGATTGGAGTGAACTACAGAGGAAACACCTTTTCTGACCACTCATTGGCTAAGCTCCCTGTATGCCACTGGTAATATTCGTAGTAACTTGGGTAATAAGAATCCAAAAAGGCCATCTAAGGTTTTTCCACAACACTCCTAGAGAAAAAAAAATGAAGGTCCACTGCTGGAGGGCTAAGAAATGTCATATCCTGTCCTAGCCAGTTTGGCTCAGTGCATAATGCCTCAGCCTGCTGACTGCAGGATGTGGGTTCAATTCTGACCAAGGCCGTGTACCTAGGTTGCAGGCTCCTCCCTGGCTGGGGCCCAGGTCAGGGCATATGCAGGAGGCAACCAATCAAAGTGTTCCTTTGTTGTTTCTCTCTGTTTTTCCCTTCTCTTCCACATTCTCTAAAAATTAATGGAAACATATCCTCAGGTGAGGATAAAAAAAAAAAAAAAAGAAAGAAAGAAAGGCCCTAGGCAGTTTGGCTCAGTGGATAGAGCATCGGCTTGTGGACTCAGTGGTCCCAGGGTCAATTCCGGTCAAGGGCATGTGCCCTGGTTGCGGGCACATCCCCAGTGGGGAGTGTACAGGAGGCAGCTGTTCAATGTTTTTCTCTCATTGATGTTTCTAGCTCTCTATCCTTCTCCCTTTCTCTCTGTAAAATATCAATAAAATATATTTAAAAGAAAGAAAGAAAGAAATGTCATATCCTATGAAAGACACATCTTGAAAATGCCTAAAGAAAGTTGTTATTTCTTCATGGTGAAGGGACTGGAGTCCGTGTTGATGAAAACACCTTGGTGGCTGTGGTGACTGGCAGTTGCTGCAGCAGTGGGGTGATGAGGCTGGTGGCTTCCCCTGATTAGCCTGGTCACCTCCCACAAAGGGAGGCCAGACTGTGGCTTAGGCCCGACACCCCCTGAGGGCTCCCAGTATGTGAGAGGAGGCAGGCTGGGCTAAGGGAACCCCCCCCCCCCCACACTCCAGTGCATGAATTTCGTGTACCGGGCCTCTAGTGATTTAATAAATCTTAATCGAATTTTTACCAAATGTCTTTTTTTTAATTTAATATTTTTATTACTTTCAGAGAGGAAGGGAGAGGGAGAGAGATTTAGAAATATCAGTGATGAGAAAATTGTTGATTGGCTGCCTACTTCATGCCCCACACTGGGGATCGAGCCCACAACCCAGGCATGTGCCCTGACTAGGAATCGAACTGTGGCCTCCTGGATCATAAGTTGAAGCTCTACTGTTGAGCCACACTGGCCAGGCCCAAATACCTTAAAACCTCTTGGAAGTCAAGATTGTGGGGTTAGAGGGGCTGTGCTTCTCAGGTCACGAGCAAACACTCTGGTATTTGGCAAGATATTTACTGTGTGATACTGGGTCCTTGAACCGGTTCTGATCTTAGCTCTACCAGTAAATACCCCACTGTTTGTTCTCAAGAAATGTGCTGAAAAATAAAATAAGCACAGCAATTGGATAGGGCTGGACCCTAAAATAAGAGATTTGTGTGAGAGTAAGTTTACATTTTAAATTTTATTCTGTGAATAAGATGATATTCCTTCTGATGTGTATTATAAAATGTAACTTACTGATGTGAAATACAAATTCTCTTCTTCCTTCTCTGCCCTTACACACTCAGTTGCAGTATGAATTTATGCTAGTTTGGGGAATGCCTTCTATATTAAATTATTTAGAAGCATTACTGTGGCTTTTAATATAATCAGTAGAGATATAACTTACCTCTCCATTTTTGACTCACTATTAGTAAAATAGTCAAAAACCAGAGGGCAAGAAGTCAGTGTTGTAAGGAAGTAATCCATTCTTTCTAACTAGACCTGCTGTTATGATTTGCTTTTAGTATGTCTCTTTTGAGCCAACAACCATTCCTCTCACTGGTCCTTACCTGCCTTAAGGGACAAGATGAACAACGAGAAGGCCTCCTCATGTCTCTCCAGAATCAAGTTAATCAGGTAAAGTAGAGTAGAGTATGAAGCCAGGCAAGCATTTTTCTAATGGCATTAATTTGTTTTCCTTTCAAATGCTGAGATTAAACCAATAAGGACACAATGTGATTTGATTAGATGCAGGTCGGCATAATTCATGCTCTATTCTCCTACCTGACATTATATCACCACAAGATTAACAATTTTATATTAATATCCATAGACTATAAAAGTAACATTTGCATATTTCACATAACTTGGACATGTCTGTTCCTCTCCTGATCCTGCCTCAGGGGAGGGGTCCTGGGCAAGTCCCTATTGCAGTTGGCATGGCAGGAAGGCAGAAATCAAATCAAGGGTCTTCCACCTATCAGGCAGGGTCTCATCTTGAGCCCTGTAGGTGCAGAAACTCAATTTCATTTTACTGCCAGAGCCAGGATGATGCCCGTCAAGTACACAAGATACTCATTTATAAATCAGAAGTCATTTTGGTTCATTGATAAAAATATGGACTTTGTCTTTCCAGCAACTACAGTTCCCCTGGCACTTGCCTTGTCTGTATCACAAGGACACTAGTGACCACATTAGGAACTAGAGATTGTGGAATTGAGCAGAGTGGGTGGGTGGGTCATGTGGGATGTATTATCCTGCTACAGAGCCTAATGGAGCCTTCCTGTGGTGCTATGGTTCTATGACATCATGTCTTTTCCTTGAATGGTACTAATGAACAGGACATTAATTGGCTCTCCCATTGTCTTCTACCTTTTGGATATGAGAAATCTATCCTCTACACGGTCACCAGAAGAATCTTTTTTAAATGTGAGTCACATTTCTTTGGTGCCCAAAATGCTGCAATCATTTTTGCTACACTTAGAATAAAGATTCAAAGCCTGGGCTTAGAAGGCCTTAGTGATTTGGCACTGGCTCCCATTCTACCTTTTTTCCTATCAGTCACAGCCTTCCTCACTCCGTTCTTTTCATAGTGGCCACATTGCTGGTCATTGAACAAATTGTCGTTGCATCACCTTTGCATCTTTTCTTCCCTTCACCTGGAAGGCTTTCCTCTCAGATGTGCACATGGTTGTCTCCCTCACTTCATCAGGTCTCTGCTCACATGTCACCTCCTTCAGGAGGCTCTCCCTGATGACTCTCAAAAAATGGAACGACGGTCATTCTCTATCTCCTGGCCCACGTCCATACCACTTGTTGCACCTGATTTTTTATTATTCATCCTGCCCCTTGAATGTAAGCTCCATGGCAGCTTGTGTGTTTTGTTACCTGCCTTGCACCCTTATTTTTCCTTGGGAGAAGTCCATTTCTTTTGATGCGCTGTGGAAAGTGTTCTCCTCTTACCCTGCAGGTTACTTATAGGTCATCTGCTGGGCTTACTTCTGCATGTGACTCATTTCAACTATTTTAAAATGGTTCTCATTAGTTAACACATACTTTAGAACATGGCAGTATGAGATTTTTTATGTGTGGGGGGGTGCATTTGTTTTGCTCCTGCCATCTGATCCTGGGGTGTTGCCCACTTGCAGGTTGCCCTTCCTAAGAATACCTTTCCTTTCCCAGCATTAGTCTCAATCAGGGAAGAAGCACTCACTTTATAAGTGGATATGCCTCTTGCCTAATATCCAAATTGTCACATTTTTTCAAAATAGTATGTATTATCTTTATCAAGGAAGACAATTCTATAAAATGACAAGATTCCACTCCAAAAGGACACTAAAATAATACTAGTACATTTGCTAGGGTTCAAGCATGTCCCTAGAAATATAACCCAGAGCTGATAAAAAATGTAATTTTATCTGCCTAATACTTATCTTTATAAGACAAATGAAATGATGTAATGATGTGTAGTTGACCCTTGAGTTGCGTGGGGTTTAAGGATACCAACCCCCAAGGCAATAAAAAAATTTATTTAACTTGTGCTTTCCCAAAATTCCAGTCATCCTCCTAGTATTCAGAAACCAAAACCCGAGAATGCTTCGTTCCCTCTTGGTGAAGAACAGCACATTGCAGTTGGCCCTTCACAATCTGCAAATTTCGAACCTCAGATAAAAAAATACTGTTTCTCAGATGTGAAACCCGTATTTGTAGAGGGGCTGCCTATATACTTACTGAAAAATCCATGTGTAAGTGGACCCATACAGTTCAAACCCATGATGTTCAAGGGCCAACTGTATTTAAAAACTGATCCTTTTTTTTTGTTGTTGTTAATGTTTAACTTGATGGTCCTCTAAAAACACTTCTTGTCACTGGATAAGTAATTAGAAAAGATTTTTCTTCTCCCACGTGGAAAGGTAATGACAAAGAAATAGCCAGATTTCTGTCGCTTAGTGGAAGGGGAGGAAAGTTTTATTTAATTTGTTAAACTAAGAAGTTATTTTTGACCATCAGTAAAAACTCAACTTAACTTAAAATATGAAAAATTTAGTTTTAACAGGGGAAACCAGTTCTGGATTTTTTTAAAATGTATTGTCTGGTTTA
This sequence comes from Murina feae, assembly GCA_004026665.1. Classification (NCBI taxonomy): domain Eukaryota; kingdom Metazoa; phylum Chordata; class Mammalia; order Chiroptera; family Vespertilionidae; genus Murina; species Murina feae. The sequence goes on along the minus strand of PVJC01000272.1, from coordinate 101,789 downwards.
GATCTTAAGTAATTGGAGAGAAGAGCGATACCAACATGACATAAAAGCACGGCAGATGATGCACGAAGCATTGCAGCTCCGCCTGAATTTGGTAAGACATTTCCAGTCTTTTGCCTGCGTTAAACTTATCTCACATAGCCTCCCACTTCCACTCTGGTCACAAGTCTTCATTGCAAGGTGAGGCCCTCTGCTGTTTGCTCTCTGTGGCTACTTCCCTGTCCCTTGAACCTTCTGTTTTCCTGGATGCTGTTCTTCCTGTCTGGCCTGACTTCCGGACAGCAGTAGGGGGGTATTTTAGGCTCCAGTTTGCCTTTTGCGGTCCCGCCCCAGGGAATCTCTCGTTTTGGGTGTGAGCTCAGAGGAGAACTTGGAGGACTAGTATTCTGAGATTGATGTTAGTTTTGACTATGCTTATTTAAAAACCATATTAAAATGACATTTAAGTCAAAATTATCAAATTGATCATAAAAACAAATTCTACATGGAAAGTTTTGGTTTTCAGAAATTTAAAATTCTCACACATTGACCATTCCTTTGAATTTTTCTTTCCCACTGGACAAACCAGCTGAAGGGCACTCTGGGGATATTCACCAGTTGATTTCAACTTAATTCCCACACAGGAAAGAATAGATCTGGCAACCATGCCTCCTGCTCATCATTCCTTCTGTGTTACTGGCTAATTCTGAGTGTTATTATGACAATAGGCTTAGATTCAATAGTAATTGACAGCACAAAATTATAGATAATTGGGTTATGTGGTTTTGACCTATTTAGATTTAACTTGACTAAAATCACACCATAAAAGAGGGTATCCTGAACATTTAGGAATAAAAGAAAGCTAATTATACTGACTTACAGTAGGAATACTTATTTATAGATTTTCTAAGAGGAAGGTCATTGCCCCTAAGCCTCTGCATTTTCAAGGATCAGCTGTCAAGGATCAGCTGTAATTCCTATTGATGATGTGCCTACACTCGGGGTATCTTCTCCTCTCTCTCTCTCTTTTTTTTTTTTTTTTTGAGGATTTTCTTTAATCAAAATTTGGCTAAATAAAGTATATTTTTTCTCTTTAATACAATGCAGATTTTTTTACTCTATTTTTTTATGTACTAGGTAGGAGGAATGTTTGACACAGTGCAGAGGAGCACCCAATGGACCACAGACTGGGCCCTCCTCCTCCTTCAGATCATTACTTCTGGAACCGTTGACATGCACACTAACAAGTATGTACTTATCATTTCTCCTTTACTTTGCTGCACGTGTACATGGCAGAGGGTTTGATATATTGATGTTAATTTCTGTCGCATCTTATTTTCTTAGGTACATTCTATGCCTTAAATAAACATTCTCTCTTAGTTAAGATTATCTTGGTTTTGCTCTGAGGTGAAAATAATTCTTTTCTGTCCCCTCTTAGTGAATTATTCACAACAGTTCTTGATATGCTGGGTGTTTTAATCAATGGAACACTAGCCTCCGACCTGTCCAACGCATTGCCAGGAGGATCTGAAGAGAACAGACGTGCATACATGAATTTAGTAAAGAAACTGAAGGCAAGTTTGTGACCTGCTTATTATAAAATCAAATGGTTTGTGGGTTTGTTATTTAGTACATTTTATCTAATTTTACTCATTAAATTAAATGTTATTTGTTGCACTCAATATAATGTGATTATTTTGCTATTTGGTTTACCTTAGCTCACTAGAACCCCAAAGTAGTAAGCATATAGTTTGAAAGTTTGTTTTTTAAAAAAATTTATATTCATAAAACATGTTTAATTTTTAAGGAACTTTAGAAATGTATTACCAAATATCTAATCAGAGTGCCAGCATCAGATTTAAGATACATTTGTGCTTGGACTGGAACATGCAGGTGAAAAATAATCACTTGTACTGATATACCTAAATCCAATTCATTTTACTAACCACTAACACAGTCTTTTAAATAAACTATAAGTAAACTGCATAAAAGAAAAAAAACCAATATATCTGATGTAAAATAACCAATTGTTACCTTGCGCTGTGGCCCTGCATTCAAGAACGTGCTCCGTGCTGCAGCTCCTGCCTTCTCCTTACAGTTGCTGTCCCAGATTTTGTCATTTCAGCATTGTGATGTTTGTTGTGTAACAAGAGTGCCTTTTTATGTGTTCTATTTTCTACCTAAAATGAAGAAATGAAACATACTCACCACTCTACTTGAGAGCTGCAACGTAGACCATGTTTCAAGTGAAAAGAACATTTCAGCTATATAATGGAAATGTTTCATAATGGAGCTTCCTTCTGGGCAACTTTTGCCTTCATTGTAATTTCTGTTTCACTTCTCTTTTTTTTTCTCTCTTATTTTTATTTTTTTTAGAAAGAGCTAGGAGACAAGCGGTCAGAAAGTATTGATAAAGTTCAACAGCTGCTGCCTTTGCCAAAACAGACATGTGATGTCATCACCTGTGAGCCTATGGGTTCCTTGATAGACACAAAGGGAAACAAAATTGCTGGGTTCGACTCTATCGATAAAAAACAGGCAAGAGTAAAGTGTTTGTTTCTCGTGTATATAACCACGTGTTAAATGTACAAAAACAAAGTACAACTTCTTGTCTTCTAGTAACGCATATAAAGCATCTTTCATTTTACAGTTTCCTGTTTTTTAAAAGCATATTTTTATCATTTAATGGTTATTGGCATTATCATAAAAGTTAAATCTTTCAAGATTTTTATTTAAAATTGTGCTTGAATTTAAACAAATTTCTTAAATTCAACGATAGAAAGCTAAAAAGCTTAGTGTAAAAAACGAAAAATCAGCTGTAATTTTACTTCAGAATTGGAAACAATACGTTTAAATAACAATTTTTATTGCTAAAAGTCTTTATGTAGTAAAACTATTTTGAGTAAAAATGTTTAAAGTGATGGTACTTTATTTTCATATCAATTAAGTAATATTTAATGAACACTTGATTTCATATAAGATATTAAGCAGGGTTTTCTTATAATACAAGAAGAGGGGTCCATGATTTTTTCAGTGACGGTGAACAACCACAGATTTCCAAAATCACAGAGATGGAAGGCAGAGTGCCTACCCTCTTAGTAGTAGATAGACAGAGTGTGGTGAGATTTGTGTGTCATGCTGCATAGTGTTAGGGACCCTGAGAAGGAGCCATCACACTCAGATGACAAGTAAATAGTTGGAGCAGCATCCTCAGGAAAATTAACATGAATCATTTTGAAGGATTAAGAGTTAGCTGGGATGTAGGGGAAAATGCAGTACAGGCAAAGGGAAGAATTTATGCAAAGACACAAAAAAGGTAGCTCATTGAACTGCAATGCAGCAGTAACTCGGAGTGCTTTAGGTGCTTACTGCACTGATGCATTTGTGGAGAGAAAGCGCTAGAATCATGGGCAAGTTGAGTTTGTAATGCTGGTGGTCTCTCTAATGGTGAGACATGTATAAGTCATTTGGAGATGTGGTCTTGGCACCCAGGAGAGAAGTCTAATCTCAAGACATATTAGGAAGCAGTCAGTATGCAGATGGTACTGAGCCTTGGTTCTGGATAAAGCTTCTCATGGAAGAGTGTGTAGGTAAGAGGGCATAGTTATGGAATGTCCGAGTAATTATTTTGGGGTTCATACTGAAGAAAAGTATTTTCAAATTGCTATGCCAGGGAAAGTACCAAGGGACATCACCAATTAATGTTAAAAATAAACTTCTTATTTTCAGAAACAAAATAACATTTTCTTCTCTGAACTCCATAGACATGAGCTTGAATTGAAGCAGTTTATTTCTACATGTTGATAAAGTTAATTCTCAAATAAAATGACTTAACTATGGCTTATTAAGTACATGAAAGGTGCCCATATTGAATCAAGTTCACTCATGTTTGGATTAAGTTCATTTGAGCCCAATTAGAGGCTGAATGTTTCTTATCCTAAAAACAATAAATGGACCCCAAAGGTTTATAACTGATTATAATTTAGTATAGTAAGTTCAACTTTATATTTTTTTGGTAACAAAAGAAAACTACATGAAAAAATTCCATTGTATAATAAACTGTATATATGGAGCTCAGTGGTAGAGAGAGCCATAGAACTGGATTCTAGCCAGCCCCATTGGTGATCTGTGTGACCCTGGACTGATTAGTTAGCCTGTCTGCTCTATGTGAACTTCTCTTGAAGGCCCACACCAGCCAAAATGTTCTCTGAATCCATGTCGTAGGCAAGCCTACCCTAATCAGAAAAAGGTCCGAGGGTGTGGTCATAGAGTGTTATTTTGCCACAGGGTCTCCAGGTCTCTACGAAGCAGAAGGTGTCCCCCTGGGATTTGTTTGAGGGTCAGAAGAACCCAGCTCCTCTGTCCTGGGCCTGGTTCGGGACAGTCCGAATAGACCGGAAGGTGATCAAGTATGAGGAGCAGCACCACCTCCTTTTGTACCACACACACCCTATGCCCAAGCCCCGAAGTTACTACCTCGAGCCGCTGCCCCTGCCTCCCGAGGAGGAAGAGGAAGAGCCCACGTCTCCCATTTCTCAGGAACCAGAGAGGAAATCAGCTGAGCTGTCAGATCAGGGAAAAACCACAACTGATGAAGAGAAGAAAACAAAGGGAAGGAAGCGCAAGACAAAATCAAGCTCAAGAGTTGATGTAAGTGCAGGAAGTAGAGGGAACTTTGACACAAGAGTATCCAGTAGACTCAGTGTCCAACTTATATCCCTAGAAGCACTGTTAAAAGCAGGAAAAACCTTTTTTTTTTTTTTTTTGGTAAGAATTATCCTAACAAGGCACTGTCATAATTTATAGAAATAGGATCATAGTTTTTGATTTTTCTTCCTCTACTTTTTATAACTGTTTAATTTTAAGCTTCTATTGTGAATGAATAATCCTATATAATAAAAGACTAATATGCAAATTGTCCCCTCGGGAGTTCGACCTACTGGGAGTTCGACCACTTGCTATGACGTGCTGACCACTAGGGGGCAGAGGCCCTGATCAGCCCTGATTGCCAGCCAGGCCTACGGATCCTACCTGTGCACAAATTTCATTCACCAGCCCTCTAGTATTTAATACTTCAGTGCCTCATGATTTCTCAGATTTGAAACTTGAATTTTTCAGATCTATAAAATCTCATCCTCTAACATATTTTTATTATAAGCTGTGTTTAACATAGTTATTGTATTTTGGGCAATTGATAGCCATAGTATATTAAAATAAAATAAAAACACTCTATTTGGTCTTTCCTAGATAAATCTCCATCTAATATATTGAATAGGATGTTTGTGAGATTTCATATTCACCACCTCACATTCCTCACCTGTGTATTCTACTTCTCTATCATATTTTCAGACTTCATAAAAGATAACATAAACGTGATGTAGTTTCACTTCTTGTTTACCTATTAGACTTCCATATCTGTTGCAACGTTTTCTTAAAAACAACAGAAATCTATGAGATGGTAATTTAAAGTGATTTTATAGAACTTTCAGAATTAATATATAAAATATCTTTCCATTTAACTGAAAAATATTTGAGAGACAATTTGAGATTATTTTCCTATGAAATTCAAAGATGTTCTTACTGTGCAGTGGAAAAAATATTCACAATGTAGTGTTTATACACCGTGATTATTTGATGTTATTGTTTACCTATGTCAAAGCCAAAACATGTCTTTGTCAATTGGATATGGTGATTATTATTCTAGAAATGATCACTATCACTTTTAGATGTCACTTGAGTGTCAGTATCATCTTTCATACAGTCTTCCTGCCAGTGTTCCTTTGTCTCGAAAGGGGTCCTTAATAAGGTCCAGACTGCCATCCCCTGAAATCTGGGTTTCCCAGCCTGTCCAGCCACAGGATGGATTTCTGTTCTTTTTAGCTGCAAAAGACCTAAAACTCATCTCATTCCCCAAGTGAGTCTTGGTCATTTCTTTGCCTGCCACACTACTCAGGCTGCCTCTTCCTGATGGGATAAAGTGCAAGCTTTACTTTATGAAATTTTATTTTCCCTTTGGCCTTTAGAGCTAGCCTAGACCTGTAACCCTAGGAGCCTTTTGGCTTCTGTGAGGAAGAGGAAGCCCTGTTGGGAGGTTGGGGGGTCGGGTGGCAGGGCGGGGGTGGAAGTGGTTGTGTTTGCAGGATGGTGGTGGAGTCTGCTCTTGCAGAACACTGGCCTGAAAACAAAATAATATCCTGTCCGACTGGGCCTGGCTCTGAAGTATTGTGGGCCTGTGGCAGGAATTTGATCTTATCCCAGGCATCAGCAAGGCCTTTGATTGGGAGACTTTGCAATTACAAAGACGCCCTTTCTGCTGTGGTTGGTGGTCAATATCAATGTTTTAAATGTGTTTTTAATATTTTAAAATGAAGTTTAGAAAAGATATTTTTTTCCATCTCCCTCCACTGTAGCCACAATCTTTTTAAATTAAGGAAAAGTATTAACAAAATGAGTGTTTTGCAGAAGATATATTGAGACTTCTGCCTTACATCTCTCCCTTTATAAAATAGCCTTATCTACTAGGAGAGGAGTTATCTCAAATAATGTGATAGGAAGAATTTGCATTCATTTCCTCTGTGGTAGTAACTTTTTGTTTTAACTTTCTGTTGAAGGAGTATCCACAGAGCAGCATATACCGAGTGCCTCCTAATTACTCACCCATCTCCTCCCAGATGGTGCACCACCCACAGGCTGCCTTGTGGGGCTACAACCTCCTGGGGCAGCCCCAGCAGCCTGGCTTTTTCCTGCAGAGCCAACCTCTCACTCCAGGTACGTGAAGAGGGCAGAGTCGGATCCTCGAAATGACAAGTGGCTTGAAGTTCTCAGTTGGGGTTTTCCTTGCTTTTAACCTGAAACCTCCTTTAAACTTGGAAGTTTCAAGAGCTGAGTGCTCAGCTGACATTTATAGAATTCTCTCCATTCACCATGTTACTTCTTCTAAAATAAGGTTTCAGTTATGAATTTTTGGGCTGATTTTGGAGTTTTCATCCAATGCTGGGAGGAAATTAGCCACTGATGAAAATCTTAAGCTATCTATATTAATAAAAGTGTACTATGCTAATTAGACCGGATTTCCTTCCGGATGACCTTCCAGATGAAGCCCAGGTCCCAGGTGCCATAGGGAAGCTGGGGGAAGGAAGGTCTACTCTGGCATGAATTTTGTGCATAGGCCTGATTAGAGATTAAAGCCTCTAGTAAGATATAAAAATCAAAGTTTCATATTGTGAAATTTGTGTACATTTTTACCAGATATAGTTACCAGCATTTAAAAAGACTAGACAGAATTGCACAGTGTCTTTTATTATTTTCTTATGCTTTGAGTTTTAAATTGTGTATACCATGGATTTCAGAAACCTGGCTCAGCAAGTAGATTGAGATACGATCAACAAGGAAAACTGCCATATCCAGAGTGGATGTTGCTGATTTGGGTATTGCTTTGATTCAAGCTCAGGTAGATTTTATATATGGAGTGAAGATTTTCCAAATACAACATTTCTTAATTAGGAAAGGATTTAATTTTCTTTCTAAAGGAAAGTTTGCCTATTCTAGCAAATTAGATTATTTTTGAGATTTCAGTCTGCATTTTGTTAGGATGTGTCATTCTAATATATCATATTTTACTTATTGTGCTCTGCAGGATAGTGAATTTTCTTATTGTAAGTTGAGTATAACATTTTTGAGGTCTAGGGAAGAAGAAGCTATCTGATTCTTGGCTTAGAGCAGTGGAGAATCCACAGTTTGTCCCATAAATTAGTGGCATAGAGAGCTGTTCTGGGAATTACAGTTCTAAGTTACAGTCTCGCTTCCTCTCTTTCTGCTGTATAATCTTGGTCAAGTCCTAATTACTTTGTGCCTGATCATTTTATAGCTTAGTCATTTGTAAAATGGGTATGCTGATATATACCTTCATAGGATGGGTGATTGAAAGTAAATGTTTAAAAGGTAGCACTCAGAAGGTAGCCTGACACAGCAGACGTGTTAAGTGAATGATCTGAATACATTCTCGGGGTAGGGTTGTTGCACCTGCTGGGCTCCGTGCTGGGAATGCTCTCCCTCAGACTCTGCATGGCTCAATGCCTCCTTTCTCAGTGAGCTTGCACTGACCACCCTACACTCTGTCCCCCGCCCCCTCTTTCTGTTTCTCCATGGCAACAGCGCTTGCTTAAGTGCTACATGTTCACTTACCTGCCTGCCCCAGAAGGTCAGCTCTGTGAGAGCAGGGGTTTTCCTGTTATGTTTACTATAGTGTCCCCAGAACTTACAGCAGCATGTAAGCAGGCTTTCAAAGGAGGTTGTTGAGTGAGTAAATGCAGACTACCAAGGATAAGCTAGGCTTCCTCGTAAATGTGGAAAATAATACACAATTGCCACCTCCTCTTTCTCTTTAATTCCAAGGTCCTTGTGAACTTTGTAGCATTTTCAACTTTGTCAACAACAGAGTCCAGCACAAGGACTGTATGAATAAAAGGTTCAGTATGTTGTAAAGCCACACACCTTTCCACCCTAGAGTGTTATACAAGGTAATGTGAAGTAAACTACTACTTATGAGCGTTTTATATCCATGAAATAAGAGAATTTCATAAAAATGTGAATCCTGTGAAATTGAGGAAGAGTGTATACATGTTTTCATTTATATACTATATAGTTAAAACGCAAAACAGTGTCCACCTCCTGACACATACCTCTACCAATCCCACTTTTTCCCCTGTATACACGCCAGTTTGGTAAATTTATAAGGAAATGTGTATGAATAATAAACATCAAATTCAGAATGACATTCGATAGGAGAAGGGGTGGAAAGTAACAAGGCTTCCAGCATATTTATTATATTTAGTTTTTTTTAGTTGATTCAGAGGTATAGCATAGAAAAGTTAGGAAAAATAAAAGGAAGTAGACCATAGTCTAATCTTTAAAAAGTATGTCCCTTATCCATAGAATGAGTCAATTACATTTTATATATTAGTTTGCATTCTTGCTTCACAAAGTTACCTTGCCATATATTACTCAAATCAACTATCCATTTTTCCCCAAATGATCTTCAAATGCTGCTGAATTACCTAGCAAATCATATCTCTGTAATCCCGAGTGTATAAAAGAATAGATTTTTCGAGAGAACAGCTTTCAGATTGTTGCCTCTATCATATTACTTGCTCTTTGTGAAGTCTTTATTTAGACATTTTCTTATTCATGTACATTAAAGAATGTATGTAGACCGTGTGACAAATGAAGGGTTAGCACCTACTTTGAAGTCAGCAAATGTTGAATTTTTTCCCCCTTGAACTCTTGAAGACATTTGGCAAATTACATATGCAAAATGTTAAGGATCTTCTTTGGTTTCTTCTGCATCACTAAAATCAACATTTCTTGTTTATTTTATTTCTAGCCTTCAAAATGATGTGTTTTATCTTTAGAATCAAGGTGGTTGAAGATTCCAAGCACTTCCAGTTTTTTAAGTATTTCTAAGCATCTCTACTGTAAGATTGGCATTTTCCTTAAGTACTATGAGCTTCTAATTGTCTAAATTACAAAAGGGTTTCTAGGCCTGGCTTAAGACACTTGGCAAACGTAATACATTTTATGCAGGATATATGTACCTGGGCGCCTTCCATAATTTAAAACCCATGTGATTCCCAAAGTGCGCCGACCATTGTTTCAGGCATGTCACTTTAGCAGTTCAGGAGGCCTTCGTGAGGCCGGTCAAATGTTATAATTGCTCCTGCACCACCCTCCCTGTCCTGTGAAAATTCTGCACTGTTTCTATAGGGCGGGATGGTGCCTTATGTTCCATTTTGCTTCATAAAGTGAGGTTCAGAAAGTGAGGTTTCTGCATTTTAATCAAATAAGTAGGAACTGCTGCATCATATATAGAAAGCCCTTCCTTCTGGTTGCCTTGTAGGTGGCTCTAGACTGGACCCCACAGGCTCCTTTGTCCCCACCAACACCAAGCAAGCCCTGTCGAACATGCTGCAACGGCGCTCGGGCGCTCTCATGCAGCCGCCCGCATTGCACGCCATCACGTCACAGCAGCAGCAGCAGCTGGTCCAGATGAAGCTCCTGCAGCAGCAGCGGCTCCTCCGGCAGGCCCAGGCCCGGCCCTGCCAGCAGGTGTGTCCAGGCCAGCAGAGATCCTCTGCACCTCATGGTTTTCTCCAGCTAGGGTGAGCGAGGGCTGTGCGGCATGTGCTGCCTGCGTGCACACCCTGTGCGCTTGGTTAATGCAGATATCTCTTTCTTACACAGGCTTAGAAATTCTGTTCTCTTTGATCAGATAAGAACTCAAAATAGGTTCGTTTAAAGCAGGGGTGGGGAATGTCTGGCCTATGGGCTGTGTAAGGCCAGCAAAATCATTTGGTCTGGTCCTGCAGAGGCATTCGGGGATAGTTAATTAAATCTTTGCCCAAATATATCAGGCTAATTTTTAAGTTAATACTCTTGTAGGGCCCCCGAGTGATGTCATAAATATCCAAATGGCCCTTTGGCAGAAAAAAGGTTCTCCACCCCGGACTTAAAGTATACCTTAAGACATAAAGAAAAACTGATGACTTTCTAGTCCCTTAGATACAGCAGGACTGTCATCCTGGAAGCGACCTTCTCTGAGCTCTCATTCAGTATTTAATTATCACCACATTCTGTACTTTCAAGTATTTAGCTCTACTTTCATGTATTATTATTCCATTTACTACTTTGAGGTTGAGTCTCCGAAGCCTATGTTTTTTAGGTTTTCTCCTACAAGGCCTTGAGCAAATCCTGTGTTTTTTAAAAATATATATTTTTATTGATTTGAGAGAGGAAAGGAAGAGAGACATAGAAACATCAATAAGGAGAATCGTTGATCGGCTGCCTCCTGAAGACCCCTACTGGGGATAGAGCTCAAAACCCAGGCATGTGCCCTGACCGGAAATCGAACCATGACCTTCTGGTTCATAGGTTGACACTCAACCACTGAGCCACACTGGCTGGGCTAGACTCTGTTTTTATTGCATACTGAATGAGGAGTATATCAGAAAAAGAATCATTGCAAATAACTGTCAGTATATGCTTATCTTTAAAGTAATTCTTGATTTACGTTATTTTTATGCCCTATAACCCATTATCTTTAACTTTTTATAAGACCATGATTATTAGAATGCAGAAGTAACACAGAATTTAGTATAGACTCATAAAACCACGAATCTATACAAATACATAAAATAAAAAGAGGGAAGGGAGATTGTGACTTTTTCTAGTTTCTATATACTTTTTGTGTTCAATTTTTCTTGAAATTGTACTATTTTGATTATGGTGATGATAGTAATAATACTAGTTAGAAGCAGCTAACACTGATGGAGCACTTATTATTTGGCAATACACTTCCAAGCACTTCTAAATGTATTAGTTATCTTAGATCTCACAGCAGTCCTATAAGTTAGGCATTGTTGTGATCCTCAAAGGACGTAGCCAACCATCAGATGTATCCTGCTCTAAAAAAAATCACCAAACTTTCAAAGCAAGAAATTCTAATGTTTTAAAAATACTTTTGTATTTTCATAACTTTCTATACATACCTCCATATTGCATTCCATCCACTTCTGCATGGGGTATTGAGTTGGGAGGGTTATGCATTCTTAAAAAAGTTTTCTTTTCTTACCTGTATTATAAAGACAGGAAAAAGGAAACTAGTTGAACTGCATGAGAATTCAAACAACAGTCACTACATGGTTGTCTGTACCAGACCTCTAGTGATTTAAATTCCCGGAGTGTCAGGCAAGATGGGCCTAAGCTGTTTCATACACAGAAATTATGAAGATTTGATTAAAATATTAAAAAGCTTTGATTTTGCTTAAATAAGTAGCATGTTTGGAACCATTAAAAATCTCAGTGGTATTTTAGCTTTTGTTGGGGATGATTGTTTCATTTCTTACCAACATAAATTAAAATTTTACTGTAAGTGAAATTACCTGTAAGTGAATCCCACTAAGATTACGTAACATAAGCCTAAGTAAAATTTGCCTTCCAATAAGTTTAGTTAGTTTTTCATGTCTACCTTTTTATCATGTTATAATTTGCCTTGTTAATAACACACTTCCAAACGATTACTGCTAAATTCAGTTTTAAAATTATCTAAGTGGTTCCTAGTATTGCGAAAGTAGTAAAGTTCACTGGGCAATTTCTAGATAAGCATACCTTTCCTCATGTAAGCCATGGCATGAGGAATTTTTTAAAAGTAATTTAAAAGAATAATGTAATTTCTTAAAAGGAATTTAAAAGAATAATGTGAGTGTAATGAAAGATATCCTTGCATATTTGGAGAAGGCAGGCTTAAGACCCAGAATGTACCCAGAGGACCCCATTACTGCCACACTTTCCTCTAACCACTCAAAACTGCCTGTCTCAATTCTATCACACTACCTAGAGTTACACTGCTTGTACTAATAGGAATTGACTGAGAGTTCAGTCTTTTTCTAACTTATTTTATTATACCAACACTGTCACACTTTTGGATTTTTCTTTTTCTTCTTCTTTTTTTTTTGAGAAATCAGGAATCCCTTCTTCAAGTAGGAAAAGCTCAACTTCATAATGCTGATTGTAGAATAGCCTCTTCCCGCCTCCCCTGTATTCTTTTTTAACAGTTGAAACTTGTTTTAGAGTCTGTGAAGAGCTTTCAGAAACATATACACTTTTTTTTCTCAATCCCCATTCTTAAAGTGCTGGATAACCGAGTGAAACAGCATTCTTATAAGGAATGAATTGCACACATGGTACAGTCTTCAACATAGTGGTCCTTCGTGGAGTAAATGAGCTGTGTCTGTAGCATCTGTGAGAGTGCCTACATCTGCCAGGGTCTCTCCTGATAGGTCATGTGGTTATTGTGGGAGGAAAATTCTTATGCTAATCCTTAAAAATCTAGAATAAAAGCAGAATTATATGGAATATATTGGATATTGATAAATTGTTTATTATATGACCCTGGATGTAATTAGTTATTTTTCTAATAAATAGTGACCTCTGTTCTTCATAAGAGGAAATGATAGAGAAACATTGAAACGAATTTTGGCAGGAACATTTTCTCAGGTTACATGCCTTCTCATAATGTGACTCTCTAGCTACATAAGAACTCTTATGATGTATTTTTCTTTTAGTTTGGGGCTTATAGGGAAATTAAAATTAATATCATTTTTCTTCTTAACCTAGCAGTTTTCTAATTACAGAAATCTATTTTCTTAAATGTAGCAAATGTGTTGGAATATTTCCGTTTATCTCAACTTTTAAGACTGATCTTGTAATTATAGGAGGTGGTGTGTTTTTTTTAGTGTCACCAAGGATATATTTATTGATTTTAGAGAGAGAGAAAAGGGAAGGGGGAGAGAGTGTGAGAAACATGGATGTGAGAGAGAAACATTGATGGATTGCTTCTTGCACGTATCTCGACCAGGGATTGAACCTGCGATTTTTTTGGTGCATGGGATGACACCACCTGAGCCACCTTGCCGGGCAGCAGATGCTTTTAAAGGTTGATAGTGTCTCCAAACCTTGGATATGACTGTTCTCTAGGCCAGTTGTCTGTGATCTCCTTGGTCCCTACCCTCTTCTTACAAGATCAAATACTGGGTTTTAAAATATTTTGTATCACCCTGAGCACAGGGCAGAAACCTATGAGATATTTATGGAGCAGATTCATGTTTTGAGCAGCTGTTTTCCAAAGCCTAAAGCTTCCTGGTAGTCTTATTCCTTAGCAGTCTGATTATTATCTACAAACTCATCTCTAGCTTCCCGAAACTTCTCCAGCAGTGACCTGCTATGATTGTTTTGAAAACCTAGGTGGGGCAGGGAAGACATAAATTCCTGGTTTCTGGATGTGTCTCAGAACTTGCGGAGTCCCCTTAGCCTCCTCCCATCTGAGGAGCGAAGTTGATGTACATAGGAATCATCTAGTCTAGTCATGGTACACGATGATGTTCAGAGCACCATCGCAAAGTAATGAATTCTGCTGCAGAAACCGGATAGCAGCTTCAGCTGGTCGTGGAATTTCCTGTCAGAGACCATCCTGTATTGGAGAGTGTCTAGAAAATAGGTGCGCAAATGGCATGGTTGTTGTTGGGTATTTTTAATCAATTTATTTGACATAATGATTGTTATATAATCAAGTGTATTTTTGTATAGCTTTAGTCATATCAACATGCATAAAGACATTTTGGGAAGGAAACTTGTATTCATTCTTCTTAATTACAGTCTTCACTTGATTGCTCTTTATTCCTTATCTATCCCTTATTAGGGGCTCAGTGAAGTGATTGCTACCTTTCTGGGCCTCAGAGCCTCACTTATACAGTGGAGTTAACACATATTTACTTTATAGGGTTCTTGTGAAATTAATTATTTACTATATTGAACAGCCCTTAAAAAATGGCTGGCTCATAGTAAGTACTCAAAAAATGTTAACTGCCATAGTTACTATCACTGTTTTATTACTGTTACTTCACAGAAAATTCCTATTTTGTAAAACGGATCTTTACTTTCTTAAATATATTAAGGATTAAAAGGGAATCAAAGCACATTAAAGGCTTGTATAATTACATTAATTACCCCTAATGAGATTGGTGCTCAGTGTTCACTGGCAATAGAACAATAAAAAGGAATGTTGACTAGTTTCCCTAGTAGGCTTTTGGTTTCTAAGACCAGAATGTTGTTGGTATAACTGTCTAAAATTCTGCGATACAAACTTTAGTGGGGCTGATTGCAATTCAGTATTAAAAATACCACGGTGTTTTACTTTCTACATAGCCTATGAGAACTATCACAAAATACAGAATATTGGTTATAACAATGCAAAATGCTGCTTAAATTATTTTCCAGTCACTTTTTATATCCAGTATTTTTCTTCTCATACAGGAACTCCCTTCTCCACTCCACCATGTCAGTCTTCTGGGAATGGGCATTTTCACGTAGGAAAAGGACTTAATTTTATGCCTTGGTTTATGGTACCACTTTATCTTAATTTCTCCCTTTAAATGCATAAAAACATTTTATTAATAATAATCAATGTCAGACAGTTTAAGATTCTAAAGAAAGACAGCTAAAGATATATGTATTTAGCCTAAATTGATGGAGACAAATTTGGAAAGAAGCAATTGGTTTACAGACTGTCCTATCTAATAGAAGAGTAATATGCAAATTAACCATCACTCCAAAACAAAGATGGCAGTGCCCATAGTGGTGGGAGAGGACGCTGGTGCATCACCCTGGCAACGTGATCCCAACAGGCATGATCTCAGCAACCCGTGAGCAAGTCGCACTGCTCTGGAGCAGGCAAGCACCACCCTCAGAGCCTGTTCCCCATGCTGCAGCATGGCCATGGGGAGCAGGAGAGCAAACACACAGGAGACCCCAGGTAGCCACCAGTGGGACCTGCTTCCCCTCACCACTGCCATGGCTATTGGAGCAGGGGAGCAAACGCTTAGGGGGCTCCCGGTCAGCCCCCAGCAGGACCTGCTCCCTGTGGTCGCCAAGGCGATCGGTGAGCAGGCAAGTGTGGCAGGCAGGCAGCACACAGCCCTGGCCACAGCTCAAGGGAGAGAACAAGATGCAGGTCATGCCAGGAGCCTGACATATCAACACAGAGGGGTCCTGCTCCAAGCCACCACAGTGTGGCTGGGGGCAGGCCCCCAGCAGACAGACACACAAACACTCACACACGGTGCCTGCCAGACTGTGGCCATCAGTAGGACATACACTGTGGAGGTCCCAGACTGTGAGACGGGGCAGGCTGGGCTGAGGGAACCCCATCCTCCCCTGTGCACGAATTTCATGCACCAGGCCTCTAGTATAATCTAATAAAAGAGTAATATGCAAATTAACCATCAATATGAGACACCCACAAGCCACACCCACCAACCAATCAGGAGCAAATATGCAAATTAACTCATGGCAGTGTCCAGTCCACCTAAGCCCCAACTGAAGTAGCCAGGCCTGTTAGCCAGGCAGGTGGTGGGGGAGGTGGGGGGAGGGGGCAGGGCAGAGCCATCAATTGCAGGAACCTGGGAAGGGGCAGAGGCGGTGATTGTGGGGTAGGGAGGAGGGTTGGGGGGTCTTCTCCCCAGGCCTGCAGCCTCCGGCAGAGACCTCCGGCCGGGGAAGGGACAGAGCTGGCCATCTCGGGGGTTGAGGAGTCTTCTGCCCAGGCCTGCAGGCTTGGGCAGAGATCCCCCGGCCTGGGAAGGGGTAGAGCTGGCCATCGCAGGGCTTGGGGGGTCTTCTGCTCAGGTCTGCATCCTAGGCCAGAGGCTACAGGCCTGGGTAGTGGTGGAGCTGGGATTGGAGGGGCAAGGGTGGAGCCGGTGATGGGAGTGAACTACAGAGGAAACACCTTTTCTTAACACTCATTGGCTAAGCTCCCTGTATGCTACTGGTAATATTCTTAGTAACTTGGGTAATAAGAATCCAAAAAGGCATCTAGCATTTTTCCACCACACTCCTGGAGAAGAAACATGAAGGTCCACTACTGGAGGACTAAGAAATGTCATATCCTGCCCTAGCCAGTTTGGCTCAGTGCATAATGTCTCAGCTTGCTGACTTCAGGGTCTGGGTTCAATTCTGACCAAGGGCATGTACCTAGATTGCAGGCTCCTCCCTGGCTGGGGCCCAGGTCAGGGTTCATGCAAGAGGCAACCAATCGAAGTGTTCTCACTTTGATGTTTCTCTCTGTCTTTTCCTTCTCTTCCACAGTCTCTAAAACTCAATGGAAACATATCCTCAGGTGAGGATAAAAAGAAAGAAAGAAAGAAAGAAAGAAAGAAAGAAAGAAAGAAAGAAAGAAAGAAAGAAAGAAAGAAATGTCATATCCTATGAAAGACACATCTTGAAAATGCCTAAAGAAAGTTGTTATTTTTTTCATGGTGAAGGGACTGGAGTCTGTGTTAATGAAAACACCTTGGTGCCTGTGGTGACCAGCAGTGGCTGTAGCTGCGGAGTGATGGGGCTGGTGGCTTCCCCTGATTAGCCTGGTCACCTCCCACAAAGGGAGGTCAGACTGTGGCTTATGCCCACTCCTCATGGGGAGCAGGGAGCGGGCCTAAGCCATCAGTAGGACATCCCTTGAGGGCTCCTAATATGTGAGAGGGGGCAGGATGGGCTGAGGAAACCCTCCTTCCCCCAGTGCACGAATTTCATACACTGGGCCCCTAGTCCTTTATTATTATAAAGCCTAATATGCTAAATGTCCAGTTGTTTGGTCAGCCATTCATCCAATCAAAGTGCAATATGCTAATGATATGCTAAGGGCTCTCAAATGCTCGCTATGACATGCACCGACTACCGGGGGTAGTCAGTCAACTGGTTGACCAGTAACTGTGATGTGCACTGATCACTAGGGGGCACTGACCAGTAAGTTAGCTTGCTGCTCTGACCAGTAAGTTAGCTCTGACCAGTAAGTTAGCTTGCTGCTGGGGTCTGGCCAATCGGGACTGAGTGAGACAGGCCTGACATGCCTTGGAACCCTCCCGTGGCCCCTCCCCGGCTGCCAACGTCCTGTATCCCTCCCTGGCCCTGATTGTGCAATGGTGGAGTCCCTCGGCCTGGCCTGCTCCCTCTCACAATTTGGGATCCCTCAGGGGCTGTCAGAGAGCCAGTTTTGGCCCGATTCCACAGGCCAGGATGAGGAACCCCACTGGTGCACGAATTTGTGCAGCGGACTTCTAGTCTATAATAATAAAAGCATAATATACTAATTAGACCAAACATCCTTTCAGACGTCCTTCCAGATGACCTTCTGAATGAAGCTGTGACTGTGAGGGAAGCCTGTGTCCCAGGTGCCAGAAGGAAGATGGTGCTGGCAGCCGGGGGATAGAAGGCCTACTCTTCCATGAATTTCATGCATCAGGCCTCTAGTCTATAATAATAAAAGCATAATATGTTAATTAGACTGGACATCCTTCCAGATGGCCTTCCAGACAAAGCCAGGGTTGCGAGGGAAGCCCAGGTCCCCGGTGCCTACTGGCAGCCGGGGGGAAGTCTAGGTCCCCGGGTAATGGAGGGAAGCCTGTGCCAGCAGCTGGGGAAATGAAGGCCTACTCTTGCACAAATTTTGTGCATCGGGCCTCTAGACTTATCTAATAAAATAGAAACATGCAAATTAACCGTACCTCCGCTACACTCACAAGCCACACCCATAAGCCAATCAGGAGTGAGTATGCAGATAAACCCAACCAAGATGGCGGCGGCCACAGAGCTGGAGTGAACAGGAGGCTTGGGTTGCCCCTGGCCATGGAAGAAGCCAAGCTTCCTACCATGGCCGGCCCTGAGCTCCACTCAAGGTTACAAAGTTTCAATTATAGAAGATAAATCCCAGATACCTGCTTCCAGCCCACATTGGCCCTGCTCAAGAAGGGTCTGGGAGCCTGGATTGCCCAGGGCCGGGGCCAGCCTGAAAACACCCCTCAGCCCCTCACCCAGGCTGGCCATGCCCCCCCAGCAGGGACACTCATCCCATGGGGGCATGGCCACCCTGAAAACCACCACAGGTCCCTCATCCAGGCCACCCCACATCCCAAGGGAACCCCCACCCTGATCTGGGACACCCTTTAGGGCAAACCAGCTGGCCCCCACCCATGTACCAGGCCTCTATCTATACTAATAAATGGGTAATATGCTAATTAGACTGGGAGACCTTATGGACATTCTTCTGGACAAAGCCATGGTGGTGGGGCTGAGGTAGAGGTGGTTAGAGGCCAAGAGGGGAGGGCAGTTGTGGTGATCAGGCTGGTGGTGGGCAGGGCCGTTGGGAGTAAGCAGACCAGCAGGGAGTCCAGTTGGGAGCAAGCAGGCCATCAGAGGGGGTCAGTTGAAGGTGATCAGGACAGCGGGAGTGTACAGTTTGGAGTGAGCAGGCCAGCAGGGGGGCAGTTGGGGGTGAGCAGGCCAGTGGGGAGGTAGGATGGGGGCAAGCAGGCCAGCAGGGGGTGCAGTTGGGGGTGATCAGGCTGGCAGGGGGGGCGATTTGAGGGCAAGCTGGTCAGCAACAGGGAACTGTTGGGGGTGAGCAGGCCGGCATGCAGAGTGATTAGGGGCAATCAGGCAGGCAGGCAGACAGGTGAGTGGTTAGGAGCCAGCAGTCCCAGATTTCGAGAGGGATGTCCAACTGCTGGTTTAGGCCTGATTCCTGTAAACCAGCAGTAGGACATACTTCGAGGGGTCCCAGATTGGAGAGGGTGCTGGCCGGGCTGAGGAACACCCCGTGCATGAATTTCATGCCCCAGGCCACTAGTAGATAATAAGATTTTTATGACATTAAAGAGGGAGATTTCTCACAGTGGACAGAAATGCTGTGTCAGTTATGGCTAGTTGTTGTTTGTTAGAACACCAGTTATCACCCTTAGAGCAGGTGCCACTGTTGTGCATCCAAATAAAGGCATTAGGTAACTTAATAACAATGGCTGAGTCAGAGCCTCCCAGACTTGTTAGCTCCTTGGCAAAAGTGAAGCTGTAACTTCCTAAAAATATGCCTCTGAGGTTGAGGAAGCCCGTTTAAGATGATTAACCAAGATTTTTGTCAGGTAATCGATTTCCTACCTTACAGATATAGTATTACCTTGTAACATGTTTTCTTCTGTTGCTCTTTTCCTTCTCTTCACTCTCTAGAGGTAAATTTTAAACTTGCAAATAAGAATAGAAAATAATATAGGAAACATTACCACCTAGTTTTATTTAAAATGTTCTGCCATATTTGCTCTAGATGATTTAAATAAATGAATTATTACAGATATGGACAAGGCTCCTTATCTTCTCTCATTTCCGTTCTTGCTTGTAAAGAGGTAATCATGAATTTGGTGCTTCTCTTTCTTATGAATGTTCTTAGGCTTTTAGTACATATTTTTGTACTCATTGACATAAACATTATGTAGTATTATTTTTATACTTGAAACTTTGTAAAATTATCTTATACTAGGGGCCTGGTGCACAAAAATGTGTGCACTCAGCCCGACCTGTGCCCTCTCGCAGTCTGGGACCCCTCTGGGGATGTCCACTTGCTGCTTGCCTGGTCAGCCTGGGTGAGGGGCTGATGGCTGTTTGCAGGCTAGCCAAGCCCCCCAGTGGGGTCTCTCACCCCATTGGGGTGTGGCCAGCCTGGGTGCAGGCCTGAGGGCCATTTTCAGACTTCCAGGCTGCCCACAGTCCCTTCAGGTTTTGGGCCCCTACTGGGGTACCTGGCCACCCTGAGTGAGGGGCTGATGGCTGTTTGCAGGCTGGCCAAGCCCCCCAGTGAGGTCCGTCACCCCATTGGGGTGTGGCCAGTGTGGGTGACAGGCTGAGGGCTGTTTTCAGTCTTTTAGGCTGCCCACAGCTCCCATTGACCCAAAGTCCCAGCAAGGCTGCTGGAAGCAGGTTTCTGGGGTTTATTTATCTTCTATAATTGATACACTGTTCCTTTAAGCCAAGGCCTACGCAGGTAACGCAGCCTTCTGTTGGCTTCAACTCCAAGGCTTCTATAACTGAGACAGTGTTGCAAATATGTTGTTGCCTGGAGCCGAGAGAAGCCCAGGCGGCCGGCAAACAGTTTTACTCCTGCTGCAATGGAAGCTGCCTGTTTACTCAGCTCCGTGATTGCCGGCCTCCATCTTGGCTGGGTTAATTTGCATACAGTCACTCTGATTGGCTGGTAGGCATGACTTAGGCATCCCGAAGAAACGGTCAATTTCAATATTACACTTTTATTAGATTAGATGTGTGTTATTTCACAACTTTTGTATTTTGACTAATTTCAAATTACATTAACTTTGTTACATGTAGTTTTATTCATTTATTCTGATTGAATGATATTCCATTGTGAAACCTTACATTTATCCATTCTCCTTTAAGTTTTACCAATTATTTCTAACTGTTAATAGTGTTACAGTGAACAATTTTGTACATTTATTCTCTGTGTTTGGAGAGTTTCAGGGTATGTACTTGATGTGGAAATGCTGATTCAGTTTCCAAAGTGATATTGATTCCTGTCAGTTTTGAGTGTTATCTTTGCTCACAGACCCTTAATACTGTCCTCCTTAATTTTCTCATTCAGAGCAGATGAAATAGTATTGTATTATGACATTCTAATTTGCATTTCCTAATAACCTGTGAGTTTAGGCATTTTTTAATAACTTCACTAGCTAGTAAAGTTTTCCCTTCTATAATTTTCCTAATTGTATAATTTAAGCATATTTCAAAATAATTTTATTTTTATTTGATAAAGGTAGGCAAAATAGTTTTATTGAAACCGATCTGGAGTCTTGACAATTATCTTTAATGCATTTACTCAGAGAGTGTAATTTATAAACATCTCTGTGACAAGGAATGAACATAAGGGGACAGACACCACTGAACTAGTAAATAAATATGTCCTAAAGCTTTTTTTTTTTTCCCTTGGATGTAAACCATGTCCAGGGAAGTGGGTGCTTTGCTTATTGCTTATTATCTGTCATTTTTCTATTTTTTTGAATAAGGAAGGTGCTCATTTTATTTGCTGAAATTACGATTAGGCAACTAGAATGATCTAAAAGATCCTGTGTACAGCTTGGTTTTTATAAGAGGGAAGCAGATTGGGGTGGAGGGTGAGAGAATGGGTCACTAATACAAAGGTGGTTGTTGATTTTAAAGACAAATATGCAGATGCAGTGAATTACTAGTATGTACCTATGCCTAAAATGGTGAGAATAAATATTATTTGCTTGGAAAATTCCTCCTGAAATTTCTAGTCCTTAGTATAGTCAAATATTCTTTTCTATTAGTGTTGAAAATACTTTGTCTCATTTGTATCTCTAAAATTCTGTGAGTAGAAAATTTTTAGTGTCTCAGACAAAATATCACTTAGAATCCTATATAATAAAAAGCTAATAAATCAATCAAACAGCAGAACAACTGGTCACTCTGAGGTACACTGACCACCAGGGAGCAGATGCTCAATGCAGGAGCTGCCCTCTGGTGGTCAGTGCACTCCCTCAGGGGGAGCACCGCTCAGCCAGAAGCCCAGCTCACAGCTGGCAAGCGCAGCTACTGTGGCAGGAACCTCTCCCTCTGCAGCAGTAAGACATCTCCCAAGGGCTCCCGGACTGCAAGAGGTCACAGGCCAGGCTGAGCCCCCCGCCCCCCAAGTGCATTAAAAAATGATTAAACCGGGGAATTATTTACCTGAGAAATAGGAATTTCCCCATGCACTTAGTTCTCTTTTTCTAAATTAGATTCCCTGTTAGTGTGTAAATGTTGGTGGGACTAAAAATATTCGTTGTCTGATTTGGTTGATTGAGTGCATGGTGAACCTAATGCTCTGTTTTTATTTTTATTTACTGAGGTCAGAGCTGTCTAATTACATTGTCCAATAATATATGAACTGTTGACTTGTTCACTTAATGTCTTGTCCATTCAATGTGACCCAGATGTCCTGAGCTGTCCTACTGGCTCGAGGCCAGGAAGAATGCTGGTTCCTTGTTATTCGCTGGGGACCCAACATCCCTTCACTACAGACAGTGTCTGTATGCGACCTTTCCTTAACCTCTTTACGTCACCATGTAACCTCCAGTTTGTGCTAATACATTATATAAAATTACCATATTGGTTTCAGTGTCCAGACTATGGTGGTATCGTTTACCATATAAATTAATAAGACCTCGGTAGGTCCTGGGTTTTTAAATCTTGACTCCCTGAAACATTGTTTTAAAATGAACTATTTCATGTGTATTTTGGCTACCCACATCATCAGGCTGAAAAATCTTATCTGTATTGTCTGCCGTTTTCTTGCTGTCCCCTTTCTGTAGGACTTCTGTAACTCTGCTGTCTCCCTTCTGGAAGACTTTGACAACATAATGGTAACACCCCTGCTGTCATCTCTTTTCTTTCTTTCTTTTTTTTTAAGTAAACTTTTATAGCATTACTCTGTGAACATCAAAATGAGAAGCGGGTTGTTCTTCTATAGCTGGTAATAACTAGTCTTCATTTCACTGTTCCTCCCTTGGTTTATGTTTGAGATGGGAACACAAACTCATGAATGTGCTGACCATGTCCAATCTAATGGCACTTATTTCTGAAAGTTTTCCCCTTTGCTTGCCTCATGATTTTCATCATATATGTGTATGGTATAGGAACAGTGGATGTTCATGCATTGGCTTGGGGGCATACACCAGTTTGTGCACCTGCATCTCAGTTCCAGTTTTGAACACATCTATTCCGAGGTCTTGCACTCTCTGTGGTAACACATCAGTAGCAGAGGAACGCATGGCATGCTAACTCATAGTTCAGTGCAAGACAATGGAAACGGTGGTTATGAAACATACCTTTCTCATCACATCCCACTCACTGGCTATTCCAGAATTCTCAACAGCACACATCATTTCTATTTCTTTTCTAGTATGGAGGATATGTCTTCTCAAGCATAGATCTTGTGCATGCATGTCATACGACTTCACCTTTGCTGCTTTGCCTGGGCTAGCTAAGAATGCATGTTTTGCATTAAATTACTTATAGGTTTCTGTATCAGGTAGCCAACTTACAACATAAATCCAAGAAGCATTAGAATAAAAAAGAGCACACATCTCAGATGTGAATGTAAGTCAACTTGTTTCACTGCCAATTTAATGGGTAACATTTTCTATACATTGGTGAAAATATCCTTAACTGCATAGTCAAGCTCTGAAAATATTCCTGTTATTAAATACTTGTTATGTAGGCAGTTTCTTTAAGTTATTTCTGCAAAGGAAAGTTTGGACTTTTCTGAAAATCAGTTTTCCTATCAATTTTTTGACACGGTATTATACAGAGATCAAGTGAGGGTTTTATTTAAAAACTTGAAATAAAAATGTATCAAATTAAAACTTTTGGAGATTGGTTATAGTTATTTATTGTTCAGATGGTAATATAATTCAGTTAGAAACAATTTGTATCAGTCATTGATTTTACTTTAAAGAAAGAATTAGACAAAATATTTTGTCATGTATTTAAAGTCAAAAGGTTTTATAATTTTTATATTCATTCAAATTAATAGAAATATGTACATATATCTTTGTTTTCATTTTCATTATTCTTATTTTTCTTAAATATTCTCCAGTATTAGAAATTTAATGAATGTATGTACTCTGCCAGTCATTATATTCATTATTTATGGACATGCTAGTAGAATATATTGTAAAACTTTATTATTGTATGGAGTGTCCTTATTTTAGAATGAATTCATTTGTTCCAGCAATTAATCTTACTATTAATTGACTCTTAACCAATTTATGTTTGATGTGAAAGCTTTATAATGGAATCAAGCATAACTGTCAACAGGAACTCTTATAGTTATAGAATTTTCTCTATTATCTGAAATCAAAATACACCAGTATGTGGTAAAGACCGTAACCCCTGGTTCACACCATGTGTTTTAGTCTTGAGCACTGTTATTAGTTCCTGCCAAGCTAATAACACAAACAAAACCCTTTTTGGTAGATGACTCATAAAACATTAACCATTGGTTTTCATTATCTTACTTTTATTACTATTCCTAAATCAGCATTTTTAGAAACAAAGTCACAAAATCTGATATTTTAGGTACAACTCTCTATTTGCAACCCTGAGACATTAATGGGGGGAAAAATTATTACTAGTAAGTAGAGTGAATAGGACATTCCTGGTCCTGTAATGCTGTTGCTTATAATGCTGACTGCCTGCTAGCTGGCTGTATGACCAGTTCTCCTTTGGGAACAGACCTTCACATTTGCTCAGTTGACTGAGGGAGCGATTGCTAATGAAGAGAACAGGGCTCCAAAGGATGAAAATTATGTTTGAGCATTGATTTTTAATTTACTAGACGCATTGACTTCAAATTATACAAAAGGCCTTTGAGTCAATATCTCTTTGAACTCAGACACTTCTTGAAAAATAAAGCAGCAAAGAAAATTGTTCTTATAACGGTCAAGAAAATGAATCAATATTGAACAGTCCATCCTTTTTATTTATTTATTTTTTAATTGATTTCAGAGAGAATGGGAGAGAGAAAAGGATAGAAACATCAGTGATGAGAGAATCATTGATTGGCTGCCTCCTTCACCGCCCCCACCCCCCACCCCCTGCTCCCACTGGGGATTGAGCCCCCAACCCAGCATGTGCCCTGACTGGGAATCAAACCATGACCCCCTGGTTCATGGGTCGATGTTTAATCACTGAGCCATGCTGGCTGGGCAGCACTGCTTTTTAAAAAGATTTTAGAAAATGGGAATTTTTTAAAGTATAATGGTTTTACATTTCTTACCTAGAGGCAAGCCCAAAGCAAAGTACATGAAAGCAAACTGGAGAGAATATGTGTAGGAATTTACCTCAGGTAACAATATAGAGATGGGTCGGTCTAATATTCAGAATTTCCCGGTTGGCTGAGCCTTATTCTCTTAGCACGAGGAAGCCAGGTACCTAAGCGTGGGAGCTGGAGCCAGGGCACAAAAGTGTATGTTTTCTCTTTCGTTGATGTGCTCAAAGTCATATGGCACCTGGCTGAATACACACATTTCATCAAAAACAGCTTCCTGAACTATCCTTTGTACCCATAAAAATACAAAGTTATTGTTGCCTCTGATCACTTCAGTTAAGCAGAATAAATCAAGACGGGGAAATTGAGCTAATCTCCACATATTAATGCAGGTAGAAGGAAGAAATGATTAGAATAATAGATGCTAAAGAGTAAATTTAAAATGAGTTTTCAAAACAAAAGATGGTACTGAAAATATGGGGCAGTTGAAAAGCACTTGGTAAACTAACTTATGCTTAAGTAAAAATAAAATGAAGCTTAGAAAGTTTTCTGAAAAGAACAGATACATGAAACACGAATTTCATATAACTAAGTTGACCATGTGTCCCATTTTGCCAGGAATGGCCCCACTTTGTACCTGGTGTCTGGCCTGTCCTAGTGTGGGTGATTAGTCCCTTCTTGAATAAATGCAATAAAACCATCCCCACCAACATTAAAAACCTTGTACTAAATCTTAATCTGTAGTTGCCTTGCTTGTTCTCACAATATGATCCTCCTTGAGCATTTGTAAAATCTTCCAAGTGACCAAAGAACTTGTCTTATTCTTTCTTTTCCCAACAAATTGAAATATTTCTATAAACTGAAAGGATGCATTCCTGGCATTATTCTGGGGGGAAAAAACAATAACAACAAAGAATGGTTGGAGGCCATTGCAGTTTGGTGGAAGAGAATGGGGTATTTTTCAAAATAATTCAGGGCAAAACAGGATAATAAAGCTATTTGCAGAGTGAATGCTAGCCAGTTTGAAGTGTCTGTGATTTCCTCGGGGAGTATATGCATATCAGAATTATTTTCTACTGTGTTGAAGTAGGTGATGGGAGGGAACAGAATATGTTCACTAATAAATAGCTGACCTTTAAACAAAATTGGTTGACTGAAAATGCATGAATTTTAGAATATAAAATTGATTTGAAATTTTTGGTCCTTTTCTCCTTGCTTGAAGTTTTAGTGCTTTCTCCTTAAATGTTAATTTAGTGATTTTTTAATGTAGAGTAGTTTTTTATTCATATTTTTAATCTCCACAGTATCAACTGTAAGCCCATTACCCCCAGCTTTTCCTCACTGAAGACAGGGGGTGAGGCTCCCTCCCTGCAGAGGCACTGCCAGAAAGAGAGTAAGGGCAAGAAGCCTGTCCCTGGCATATCATAGATGTTTAATCAACCTTAAGCTAAGTGTGTATCCCCTTTCTCTGTTAGAAATATCTATACTACTTTCTAAGAACATGAAAATCTCTTATATAACTGTAATTTAGCACTTTTAAAAAGTGAGGACATCTATTATATAAAAGTTAGTAAAATATCCTAGGATAAACCCATTCTTTATAGTTAGTAAGTCCTGAAAAAAACATAGGGATGGTGGGAAGCTAGACCTCTTCCTGTGGTTATTACAGCAGCTTCCATGAAGTAGCATCTGACGTTGAACATAAAATAATACTGCTTTTCTAAATATATTTATTTTCCTAAGGCTGAATTGTATTAAATGAGAACCGTTGAAAGATGTTCATTGGTTTTATTTTATATTGTAGTTGGTCAGAATTGTATTTGCTGTTAACTTATTCATTTTTATTGATTGTATTTTAATTGATTATTGGAGTCAGAGGAAATACCAAATTAATCCATTGAATTCATGGCTAAATAGGCATATTTTAGGCCATTGGGAAGAAGCTATCAACAAGTTATGACATTTGTATATGGCATTTGCTTTCACCACATGTGCTCTTTTCTTTGTGGGCACAGGGTTTCTCACCTTACAGTCAGGGCTTCCTGACTTTCACTGCAGCAGGGCCGTGTCCTGGATGCACAGGAGCACTGCCATCAGCCTCTCTGATGAGATGACCATTGATTGTGGTGGCTCATATTTATGTCTGTGCTCTACTTTGGGGGCAAATGTAGTCTCCTTTGGAAAATATAGTAAGTTCAGCAATCTCTACACACATAGGAAAGAGATGAGAACTCAGATTTTCTGCAGTTTGGAAATCTGCAAGTTCTGTTTTCACATGATGACATTTGGTGTCATGGGTTGTTGGGTTATTAAGCAGAAGCTCAAATCAAGCCCTTGCTGTGATGATCAAGAGTTCGCCTTGGCTTTGTTTTCCAGGGCCAGCCAGGGGACCAGGCTGCTCTCTTTGCTGCACAAGCACGGCCCTCCCCTCAGCTCCCCCAGTATCCAGGGCTGCAGCAAGCACAGGTACCCACAGTGGCTTCATAGATGCTATGGGGATTTTTTTTTACCAAAAAAAGTGGGGATTTTTAATCTCTTTATTTGAAGGGGGAAACCGAGTAAATAGGGTATCAACTGCTTTATGGGTTTAGAACTTAGTTACTTCTGTATTATCAGTGATTATTGAACAAGTGTCAGGATTAATTAATTTGAAGAACACATTTTAGGAAATTCTTTAATTGAAAACATAAATCCAAACCTCTATTAATGATTTTTGTAGGTATTTAAATGCTTAACAGTCCCAAAATACTTATTTTATAATACAAAATGATGTCATTCATGCTTGAATTTGTCACATTTAAAGATAGTTTCAAAGAGTACAATAAGAAGGGAATTGACCTTGTCATCATGATGACCTTGGCAACTTGCTAGCTGTGGAACAATGTGCAAGTTACTCTGAGTCTTGGTTCCCCTCTCTGTAAAAGAAAGGGCACACTGAGGGTATTTAAGGCAGCCTGAGGACACTGCCGTGCTGCACCCGGTTCACAGCAGCCGCTCCACAAATGGTAGGCTTGCCTTCCTAGAATGTGAAGCTGGAGCTGTTTTTCTAATAATTTTGTTTATTCTGCATCCGTGTACTTTTACCCTATCACTCCCATAGTCAGGAGCTGGGATGTTGGTAAGACCACTTGTTGGGGCTAGCAACTCATACTTTGTCCACAGCTCAAAGGAGAGCGAGGTTGGCCTTCGCAGCATGGAACCCTACAGGCTGGTTGCATTTGTGCTGCCTGCTGGAAATTCATTACACATTATTCTGTCTTCCAAGCCAGAGCCATTACACTACCTTAAAATATGGTACTTTCAGGATTTGAACAACAGTCCTCTTCTACTCTGGTCAGCATTCTATTCTATAAAGTATAGTGATCTAGTGAACCTCAGGTTTTTCGTTTACATTAGATGTCAAATTTAGAGAAACAGTCATGTGTATGCTAATACTGCATAGAAAAATGAAGTATTCAGATGACTGGTACAGTGCAGAACTGGGCTTCAGTCCAACCAGGACTAGAAAGTAGTTAATAGTCATCTATTACATCCTTACTCTGGTAAGATATTAATGTTGTTGTTTTTTTTATAACTGGTTAGTTACAACAGGCACATTCATCAGATTTAGGGAAGTCACATATTAAGAAAATATACACATTATTTTAATATACATGAGCATGGGGTAAGTTTAGAAGTAGCATTATTGATGCTTGGGTCTGTTGAGCACTGATGTCATCTGTGTGTAAGAAGAATGGATGCTTTTCTATAAGGAAACATGCACTTTCTTCCTTCAGAATAAGCAAGCAACTGATCTTAAAACTAATCTCTTAACCATGTGAGGATTTTTTTTTTAATTGCATATTCTGGTAAATCATTATGTAACCAGTTCATTCTATAGCTTTCTGATTAGCCTCTCTGCCTTCATGGCAGTCCCTTTCATATTTTGAGTCATAAAAATGTTTGAGAATAGTGAATTTCGGGGGTCTTCTCCTGGGTTTACCCCTATATAGCTTAGTAAATAAAAAAGCTGGTAGTAAATAAAAACACTTTGTTCCTTGTGCCTGCCTGCAGGCCATGCCCCAAGGCTATACGATGTATGGAACACAGATGCCTTTGCAGCAGATCCCACAGCAGCAGGCTGGCAGTGTGGTCCTGTCCCCCAGCTATAACTCCAGAACCTACCCGGTTGCGCATTCCAACCCTACGCTGATGGAAAGACTCAGACAGATGCAGCAGCTGCCCAGTGGTTATATTCAGCAACAGGCCTCGCAGTACCTGCAGCCTCTGACTGGCTCCCAGAGGTAACACATCTAGAAACAATGATTGCAGTAGTGGACATGGCTCTTCGTTATGTTTCTTCTAGGACATGGCATTTATATTGTTTTTATGAACTTGCATATTTATATATAATTTAATTATGTCATCTTATTTTTAGGAGCACCCAGAGATTCAAAATAAGTAATGGCCCATCTTGTTTATTTTATTAAAGGTCCCTGTATTTTGATTCACATCTGCCATCGAATGGATGTAATATATGTAGATGATACTACTATATTTAGAATATACCATTATATATATGGGTGTAATATATTTAGATGATACCACTATATTAGCTCTAGTGTTCTTTCTTTTCCCTTCTTTTAAAAAAGGTCTTTTTGGCTAAAAATTAAGTTTAAAAAAATGTTGATTAATGTTAGCAATGCCTTACTAGAATGTGTTGAACAGAGCCATAAAGTCTATTATTACAATACTCATTGTACCTGGTGCCTACAAGACTTTTCTTAAATTTTAATTTTTACCTTTTCCACATCAGGGATGGTTGGCAAAGCAGAGTCATGAAAGACCTCTTCTCAGTTCTTGTGTAATCAGTTCCCTTAGATATAGTGTGTAACTTCATTGTCCATTAGAGTAGCCAGCAGCCACATATGGCTATTTCAATTTAAACAAATTAAAGTTCAATTTAAAACTTAGTCCCTCAGTTACACTAGTCACACTTGCAGTGGTCAGTAGCCATGTGTAGCCAGCAGGGCCAGCATCGAAGATGTGTGACCAGTACAGTCACATCAGTGACTGTGTTTAGAGGACCCACACTTGATGCAATACTTCTACTGTCACCTTCTTGAAATCCTAATTTTTGATCAGGAAACCTTGCAGTTTATTTTGCACTGAGGCTCAAAAATTATGTAGCTAGTTTTGGTGGCCAGTGCATATATAGAATATTTCAGTCATCATACAAAGTTCTAGGGATGGCATTAATTTAGAAGAATTAAGTTTCATGCACAATTTTGTGCGACAGTAGATAGTAGCCTAGCTTCATGTATTATCAATGTTGCTAACCCTGCATAATCACTATTTGGAAAGTGAGCAAGGTTAATGGTAGCACATTTGGGAAAATTAAAAAAAAAGGAAAACAATTTTAATAAGTGGCATCATTGCACATTGCCCAAGAATTTGAACTTTAAAGCCCCAAAGTTCTGGGTTTAAATCCCACTTGTGCCATTTTCTATCTGGATTACTTTGGTATGTTACTTCTCTAGCTCTCTGTTTATTCACTTTTAAAGTGGAGGTAACAAAACTACTGACCTCAGAGGGCCGCTGTGGAGAGTCAACGAAATAACACCATTTAGACTTTTACCACATTGCCTATGCCAGAATAAATGCTCAGTTAATGTCACTTGTTACTGAAAACTATTAACAATTTTTAATCGTGCATGTTCTTTTTCAAGTGATCCCATCTACCCCTGGGGATCCAGATTATCTTAACCACTGACCTTTATTGCATTTGAATTGTACAAGTAATTATTGGACACAGCCATTTCTCTGGGAATGTGTGTGATGTGCCCATTAAAAATGTGGCAGTGTGCTTGGGCCTGAAACCAGCTGTGTGTTCTTTCCCAGACTGAATCATCAGTCCCTTCAGCAGAGCCCTCTGATGGGTGGAGGAGTCGATGCAGTGCTGACTCCCACACATCCGAACCTGCCATCAGTGCCGCTGCCTCAGGACCCAATGAGGCCCAGACAGGTGCGACAGCAGCAAAGGCTCCTCCAGGTATGGGGCTGGGAGGCGAGGTCAGTACCTGGCAGGTCCTTAGTGGTCATGAGGAGTAACAGGCACTTCAGACTTTAATTGCCAACTTCCAAGGAACACTGTGCATTTGACAACAGGACTAAAGTGGTATAATTTAGTTTCAACTTGACCAGAGTCTTCCTTTGTAAATCTGCCAGGCCATAGCAGGAGCGTACATTTTGTGGAGCATCTTTCCCCTTTCACTAAGCTTCAAGGTAGCCGATGCCTTTATTTTGGTAGGGTGAGCCTCAGCTTACTCAGTCATTTAATTAGAGGCCATGCAAAATAAATGCAAAATTCCTTATATGTGTTCGTTTGTCTTTTTAAAGCTGTCTAAGCTTTTATCATATTTCTAGAAGGGTCTGTAATCCAAAAAAAAATATTTCTATAGTACCTCTGGTCTAATTGGACTATGAAATTGGCATTAAATAAGTAGAATATTTCAAAGAAATATTTCATCTTGACTGTTAGAATCCAGAGAGCTGTCCTTTAATTATTTGAAATTAATTTTAGGTCTCCTAGATAAAGGGTTCCTCCCCTTGACACATTTTTGCTTCTAACTTTCTCGTTTAAGAAGTATAGGCATTATGTTCACCTATTCCATTGGTCTTCCTTATGTGTGAGTCTGTCCTGTTGTTGGGTTGGAGATTGCCTGGTGAGTCTGTACAGTGCCCTCTCATCTTACCAGCAGTCCAACTTGAGATGCTCAGTCATTTTATGTTTTACTAAGAAAGAAAAGCACCAAAAAACAAGACTGTAGTTCCCTGGTGTACAGTCAGTGAGGAATGAACCTGCCCGCAGGAGGGACAGGAACGGAACTTGATGTCTCAACCAAAGACTGGTGCTTATATTTCTGCTGTTTCAAAATTTCACAGTTTCAAATCACTGAGAAAAGTTATTACATTTATTTCTGTACTTATTACCTTCTGTCTTACATTGGTGTTTTTTAAGGCTGCAAACCTGGAAAAGTTAATATTCCCTTTTTACCCCAATTAGCATAATATGTCCCTCTGGTAATTTTTTCATTAACAACACGTTCCCTAGAGAAAAAGAGAAGTGATTTGCTTTTGCATCAGGATGACCATTATTTCTTTTCTGGTGATTGAAGTTGGGTTCATTTCTCCTGGCAGAGTTCACAGAGTCAATGGAAAACTGCTTCCCTATTATAAGCATTATTCACATTGGAGAAACCCATCCAGATCTCTGCTTGGATTCCACATCCATGTGCATTGTCATTTAGTGAGAAATGCCAACAGGCAGTAGCTATTTATTACATTGCCCTAAAGAAGAAAAATAAATTGGAGGATAGTATACACACCGAGCTAGAAAATGCAAAGGATGAAAAGTCTGGCGCTGTCCTCATCAAAATGAGTGTTTGGGTGGAGGAAACTGAAGGTCCTTGAGATAGACCATCTGCTAGAATTTTCCTCTGCCTTCTCTGTGTTTCTTCTGTGACTTGGAAGTGTTTTCAACAGTCCTGTATTTCTGCCAACTGTCACAGGCACAATTTATGATTTTATTCTTGTAATTTATGACAGTTTCCCATATCTACAATTACTTAAAAAAAAAAATCTTCTGGAGTTCTTTAAGAACTACTCCTTTGCTTCCTCCTTTCCTCCTCCTTATCTATCTTTATTTTCATCTTCCTTAAAAAAAGTCTTATATAATAAAAGAGAAACATGCAAATTAACCATCCCTCTGCTATGCTCACCAGCTATGCCCACAAGCCACACCCATGAGCCAATGAGGAGTGAGAATGCAAATTAACCAGACAAAGATGGCGGGTAATTTGCATACACAGAGCAGAGTGGGAGAGCCAGCAGCTTGTGGGGACATGGCTCCCTTGGTCAGGGAAAACCCAGAGCATGGGGAGCACCAGAAATTCTGAGAATAATAGTTTTGGTGGCAGCCCCAGGACTGGAAGCAGAAGCCCAGAGCATAGGGTGCACCAGGAATGCTGGGAATCATAGTTCTGGTGGCAGACAGATCTCCTAAACACTAGAGCAAAGTGAGCCTGGAGCAAGTTACTGTTGCAGTTGGGGATGGAGGGAAAGCAAAGGTGAGAGATATAAGTAAAATCAGAGAGTCTAGGAAAAATTAAAGGGAAGATATCCTAACTTCTAGGAAATCTCCACCAATGGAACAAAGAAGAAAAAAAAAGTCTCTATTATTCTGTGAGCAACAAACCAAACTGGGTTGGGCGTCTCAGACAATTTGCTCACATGATTGCAAAGACAGACAGAAGCTCCTGGATTGGAGAGGGCTTCTCTGAGGGTTCCTAGAATGGAGAGAGTGCAGGTCTGGCTGAGGGACTCCATCCCGCCTCCTCAGCCCCCCACCCCGA
This sequence comes from Murina feae, assembly GCA_004026665.1. Taxonomy (NCBI): domain Eukaryota; kingdom Metazoa; phylum Chordata; class Mammalia; order Chiroptera; family Vespertilionidae; genus Murina; species Murina feae. The sequence goes on along the minus strand of PVJC01000272.1, from coordinate 68,204 downwards.
CCCAGTGCACGAATCTTCATGCACCAGACCCCTAGTAAATAAATAAACTCAAATGAATCTTCCAGTTCATCCAGATGTCACAGGGAATGAAAAGATAACTATGAGCACTCCTTGCCTAATGTGGTGGTATAGGAAAGATAAGATATATGGAAGGCAGACAACATGAAAGGAGTTGACAGTGAGTTCAGAGCATGTAGTAGGACAGCGCAGGACAGGACAGAGAACGCTGTGACTACTGAAGGGTGAGGTCCAAGAGGACTTCATGGAGAGGAGATTTAGGTCTTTCCCTTGAAAGATGAGCAGTTTGGCAAGGCTGCTATGGAAGAGGCTGGTGTGTATTATTTCGCTGCAACAACATAATTAAAAGGCATATGAGAAGAGAAGTCTGGAATATTAACCCCTCTGTTTAAGTGTAAAATCCTTTTTCTTTCTAGATGCAGCAGTCCCAGCAGCCCCCGCAGCCCCAGCTGTCCTCCCAGTCCCAGAACCAGCCCCTCAGTCTGCAGGCCATGCATCCCCAGCAGCCATTGGTAAGGCCTGGTGCTTCCAAATCAAACATGACGCATTTTATTTAAAGTCTGTTTGCATTTTTCATGCCCCATAATACTATTAAAAATTAAAATAGCCTAAATATATTCTAGCAGTTTCCCCAGAACTTTGTCAGAGTGGGATGATATTGATGTTGTAGTTGATGTATTAGTTTTCATAGAAAGCTACAAATAAGTATTTGAGGTTTAGTAGATCATACTATTTTTCCTTTTCAAGTTTTTCCAGACATCTCTGTGAACTAAAATATTTATATTCAGACACAAATATATTTTTATAACTTACTATATATATTTTTTTCCAGAAGACTATCTTCCTGTGAATTTTTACTGTAATTTCAAAAAAACATGAGAGTGCTTTCTGAAATATTATCTTTACTGATGTAAAAAAAAATACTGATTTCATCAGTTAGCATTTGCTGCAGGAATTTTCAAATAATTCATAATTGCTTACTTCTCTGGCTTTGTGAACTGAACTTTGAAATGTTATGTGCATCAGTGAACATTTGCAAACCTCAGATCTTACAGCAGCCTTTACTTTTGCAGGTGCCATAGCCCTGCTTTATTTTGACTTAATGTTTTTCTTTAAATTGCCTCTTTTTCTGTTTACTTAAATGTATTCTAAAAAGGATCATTTCTCACTGCCATCAGTGGTCACATCACTTGCTACATATTGGAAATACTTATAAAATAAATACTTATTCTGCAGGTAATTCAGCAAAGTAAGCTGTGTGCGTGAGTACTACCTAGACAGAGGGAGCTGGCTGCTGCCCATCTTACGCCTTTGGAAGCTGGTGTCTCTTTTTAAGACAGGATTTGAATGTGGATGGTTTCATAACTTGTAGTAAAGAAGGAATGACATGGCGGGGACTAGATTACATTAGGAGGGATCAGAGTAAAGTTGGAGGGGGGGAGTCTGATATACACAAGTAGGGCTGCTAAGGGAACATGGTCAGCTGGACTAAGACATTCCATGGACATTTGACAAGCCTCTGCTTTGCTCAGTTTGATCTCCATTTAAAAAGAAATTATCTTTATTATTGAAAATATTACAGATGTCCCTTTTTTCCCCTCATTGACCCCTCCATCCTGTTCCTGCCCCACACCCCAGTTCTTCATCACATTATTGTCTTTTTCCATGGGTTATAGACATCCTATATAATAAAAGGCTAATATGCAAATAGACTGAACAGCAGACTGACCGGCCTCTATGACGCACACTTATCACCAGGGGGCAGACACTCAACACAGGAGCTGTCCCCTGGTGGTCAGTGTGCTCCCTCAGTGGGGAGTGCCACTCAACCAGAAGCCCTGAGTTGGCTCACAGCTGGCAAGCACAATGATAGCACTAAGGATGTCAAACTGCTGGCTTAGGTATCAGACAGACATCCCCCATGGGCTCTGGACTGCGAAAAGATGCAGGATGGGCTGAAGGACCCACCAAGTCCACAGATCTCATGCACTGGGCCTCTAGTATTCATATAATCTCTTCCCTCCCCACTTCCCTCTAAAATATGTCCATCTGTTGCATGCTTCAATGTCTTTGGTTCCATTTTGTTCATCAGTTTATTTTGCTCATTAGATTCCACATATAAGTGATATCATGTGATACTTATCTTTTTCTGTTTGGCTTATTTCACTTAGCATAATACTCTCCAGGTCCCTCCATGCAGTCTCAAAGGGTAAGAGATTCTTCTTTTTCACAGCTGCATAGTATTCCATGGGGGTGAATGTATCCCAGTGTTTTTCATTTGCCCATCTACTGTTGGGCACTCGGGCTGTCTCCATAACTTAGCTATCCTATATAATAAAAGCCTAATATGCCAATCGAACTCTGTCCATTTTCACATTGTACTTTTGTTAAATAAACTTTGATAAAGAAAAAAAGAACAGCCACTATGATCTCCATTTTTTAAGGAAATTCTTTATCATGAATTTAGTTTATTTTTAGCTCTGATTTTTTTTTAATGTGTCTCTCACATTTATTGCACTCTACCTTCAAAATGCTTTACAAGTAGAGTAATATGTAAACATTCATAGACTTCTACTTTATCCTCAGGGGTGTATTAGCAGGGATTGGCTGACTGTTCCTTGAAAATGTGGAAGGGAATCTTTCAGATGGGATACTGCTAACTCACTTAACGTCTCTCCTAAGAACAAGATAATAACTTTGCATTTTGAAATAATTTCTTTAAAAACAAAACAAAACAGAATTTTTTATTATTATTATTGATTTCAGAGAGGAAGAGAGAGTCAGAAACATCAATGATTAAGTGCACAGGCCTACGCTCTATCCACTGAGCCAAACCAGCTAGGGCTGAAATAATTTCAAACTTACAGAAGAATTGCAAGAATAATACAAAGTATTGCCATAAACAATTCACCCAGATTCACTAATTATGAACATTTTGCCACATTTGTTTTTTTTAATTAATCTTTATTGTTGATATTATTACAGATGTCCCTCTTTTTTCCTCCCATAGCTCCCCTCCACCAGGTTCCCACCCCTTGCCACTGTATTGTCTTTGTCCATAGGTAATGCATACATGCATATAAGATCTTTGTCTAATATCTTCTTGACCCCCATAATCCCTTCCCTCTGAGAATCATTAGTCTGTTTCATGTCCATGCCCTTCATTCTATTCCATTCATCAGTTTATTCCGTTCATCAGATTTTTTATTTGATTTTTAGATTTACTTGTTGATATTTATTTGCTGTTACTTTGTTGTTCATATTTTTTATCTTTACCTTTTTCTTCTTCTTCCTCTTCTTAATACCTTTTAGCAGTTAATATAATACTCATTTAGTGGTGATGAACTCCTTTAGCTTTTTCTTGTCTCTGAAGCTCTTTATCTGACCTTCAATTCTGAATGATAGCTTTGCTGGGTAAAGTAATCTTGGTTGTAGGTTCTTGCTATTCATCACTTTGAATATTTCTTGCCAGACCCTTCTGGCCTGCAAAGTTTCTGTTGAGAAATCAGCTGACAGTCTTATGGGCACTCCCTTGTAGGTAACGAACTGTTTTTCTCTTGCTGCTTTTAAGATTCTTTGTCTTTTGCCCTTGGCATTTTAATTATGATGTGTCTTGGTGTGGTCCTCTTTGGATTCCTTTTGTTTGGGATTCTCTGTGCTACCTGGACTTGTAAGTGTATTTCTTTCACCAGTAGGGGAAGTTTTCTGTCATTATTTCTTCAAATAGGTTTTCAGTATCTTGCTGTCTCTTCTTCTGGTACCTCCATAATTTGGATGTTGGTATGCTTAAAGTTGTCTCAGAGACTCCTTACACTATCTATCTATCTATATATATCTAGCTATATATATATCTATATATATCTATATATATGTGTGTATATAGATATATATATAAAATACATATATATGTTTTTTAATTTTATTGATTTTTTACAGAGAGGAAGGGAGAGGGATAGAGAGTTACAAACATCAATGAGAGAGAAACGTCTATCAGCTGCCTCCTGCACACCTCCCACTGGGGATGTGCCCACAACCAAGGTACATGCCCTTGATCGGAATCTAACCTGGGATTCTTCAGTCCACAGGCTGACGCTCTGTCCACCGAGCCAAACCGATCAGGGCTATCTTCATATGTTTTAATTCTTTTTCTTTTTGCTCTTCTGGTTGGGTGTTTTTTGCTTCCTCATATTTCAAATCATTGATTTTATTCTTAGGATCCTCTAATCTGTTGAATCCCTTTATATTATTATTCTTTATTTCAGTCAGCATATGCTTAATTTCTGACTGGTCCTTTTCTTTCTTTCTTTTTTTTTACATTCTCTCTAAGATCCTTGAAAGTCTCACTAAGTTCCTCAGAGGTTTCTAGAAGATTCCTGAGTAACATTATAAATGTGGTTTTGAACTCTGTATCAGTAGTTTGCTTTCTTCCATTTCTTTAATTTGTGACATGTCTTTGTCTCCACATTTTAGCTGCTTCCCTGTGTTTGTTTCTATTTATTGGGTAGCTGCTAAGGCTCCTTGAATTGATAGAGTGCCCTTTGTATTAGGTGTCCTGTAGGGCCCAGTGGCTCAGCCTCCCCAATAACCTGAGGTGGACACCCTTGGTGCACCCCTTTTTATGGGCTGTGTGCACAGTTTTGTTGTAGTTGAGCCTTGATTGCTATGTCACTGGGAGGAATTGACCTCTAGCTAATTGGCTGTGGGGAACAGCTGTGACTGCAGTGAGACAGCTGCTGTGCAGGAGACACCCTTATGGGGCAGGACTTGCTTCAGTGAGGGTTTGATGCTCATTGAGTCTGCCCCTTGAGTGTGTTGCTTGAAGAGTTGTAATCTTGTATGATCTGACACTTACTACTGGTACACTGGCTCTTGAGTCTCCAGGGAGGTGCAAAGTCAGCCACTGTCTGGGGCCACCCAGCAGGAGCTACAAAGAGATCTGCAGATTCTTTCTCTTTGTATTCAGTTTGGAAGTGTTCAGATGAGGTCTACCTGTGAAGCAAGGCAGGTTGGTGCTGGTTTTTTGTGCCTTTTATTGATAGGTTTGCAGCTCCCTGACCCAGCTGCAGCTTGTTTGACAAAGTTTTCACCTGAGAAAAGACAGACCATTTATGTGCAAAAGCCGCTACACACAGCTTGAGTGGAGTTGTAAAGTGGGTGGGGCAGGGTCTCAGGGAATCACAAGGGTGGAGCAAACAGAAATGGCTGCCAGTCAGCCCTGCACAGATGAGGTCCCAGCATGAGAGCAATGACCACTGCAAGCACCTCTATCTGGAAGAAAGCCACCCCTGAGTTCCTGCCCTGATTCCAGACAGTCCAGTTTCTCCCCGTATGTGTCTGGGTCCCCCAGAACCTCACCTGGCACTGGAGCTCAGAGGAAGTGGGAGCTTGTAAATTCAGTTCAAGGTACTGGCCTTTTAAGAGGAGCAGCTAGGTCTCCAGCAGCCTGTGTGTCATTCAGCCTCAATCCGTTCTGGTTTTTACAGCCAGTAGTTCTTACTGCCCCTAGGAACTTCTTTCCCCAGCTCTGGGACCCTGAGCTGGGGCTCTGGTGTGGGGCTGGGACCCCTCGCTCCTCCAGGCAGCCTCCACAAAGGCAATCTCCCTCCTGATTAAAAAAGTGGCTCACCCAGGTACCAGACCCAGTCCATTCCATGCCTCCACACCTCCTATCAGTCTCAATGCACTTTTTTCTTTACCTCTCTAGTTGTAGTACTTCCACTCAGCCAGTTTTCCCATGGTTTGGGGTGATAGTTGTTTTGCATTTTAGTTGTAATTTTGATGTGGTTGTGGGCGGCAGCAAGTACAGGTGTTTACCTATGCCACCATCTTGGTTCTCTCGCCACGTTTGTTTTATTATTCTCTAAACACACACCCACATTTTTTTCCTAATTTGTACACTTTAGTAAGTTGGAGGTTCGTGCCCCTTTATTCCAAATACTTGTGTGTGTTTTTTTAACAACAAGGCTATTTCTCCTACAAATAAACTTGGTACAATTAAAACCAGGAAATTGACAGCATTCATGGACTACAATCTATACATCTTTTGCAAATTGTGCCAGTTGCACTAATAATACCATTTATGTCCTTATTGCAGGGTTTTTTCTTGGTGTAGGATCACTCTGTTACTTACCTTTCATCTTGCAAATGTGCAGGGTTTTTGTTTAATTTTAGTTTTCACACATTACATTGAAATTTCTTTTTGAGGTTCCTAGGATTCTGTAGAATGTTACTCAATTTGATTTGTCTGATGTTTCATGATTAGATTCGGATTATACATTTTTGGTGGAAATATCACAGAGAAGACATTGTGTCTTTCTCAGTACTTTACATTAGGATAAACATTATTGGTGATATTACTCTCATCTCTTTGTTTAGGTGATCCAGTAGATTTCTTAACTAGAAAGTTATTTTCCTTTTGAAATTAAAAAATAACTTATGGGGATGTTTTATATAATCTAGTTGTTCTTTTATTCATTAGACTTTACATACTAATGTCAGCATAAATTAAAGTATACTTGCCTAAATTTTTTTCCACATGGGCAGGGGAAAAATGATGATTTGATAATTCTATTATTTTTTTCTGTAATTAACATATGGCATTCTATTTTAAGGAAGAGCTTTCCCTTCAAAATTTGTCTATCTAGTCATCCCTAAACTGCGATTCTCATTTGAAGCCTAGCCTTAGCCAGTTTGGCTCAACAGAGAGAGCATTGGCCTGCGGACCAAAGGGTCGCAGGTTTGATATCAGTCAAGGGCCCATACCTTGGTTGCAGGCTCTTTCCCGGCCCAGGTCTTGGTCAGGGCTCGTGTAGGAGGCAACCAGTTGATGTGTTTCTCTCACATCAATGCTTCTCTCTGTCTTTCCCTCTCTCTTTCAATCTTCCTATAAATTAATGGAAAAATATCCTTGGTTAAGGATTAACAAAAAAAAAAGAAAGAAAAGAAAAAGAAATGAATAAATAAGAAGTCTATTATTTGATTCCTTGAGTTTAAAATAGGCAACTACTAAAAATACCTTAAATTCTTTCTCCAACTTGATCCAATATTCTGGAATTGTAGATGGCTTCAATTAGACTAAATTAGGCAATTATATTAACTTTTCCCTAGGTATCTATATATATTAAAGGCTAATATGCTAAGTGTCCAACCATCTGACCAGTCACTATGAAGTGCACTGACCACCAGGTTGCAGACACTCAATGCAGGAGCTGCTGTGATGTACACAGAGAAATGGCACCATGGACTTGGCGCCCACAAAGCAGCACTCAGCTTTCCCCAAGTGGGACACAGGCTCCAACACCACCCTGGAGCGACAGCCCAGTAAATTGCAGCTGATGCTGCCGAGACCCCATGGCACAAAATGCAGCCCACAGCCCAGCCCAGCCTGGAAACGGTGGCTGTGGGCACCGGGTAATGATATCATGTAGCAACATCCGGCCTCCTCTCCCTAGCAATGACTACCTCCTTGTAGTTTCTTCAGCCCAGGAACATGACTTGCTTTATAGCCAGGTGCAAACATTTCACACTTTAACCAAATGTCTGTGAAGAGTTTTCCCATGCCTCATCTCATTTGATCCTCACAAAAGTCCTGGAGTATATAGATAGGAGACTTGGTGGAATCCTATTTTCTTTTCATTAGCTGGAAAATGGAGATTTAGAAAGTTTAGAAACTTGACCCAACTGAAAAGAAGTAAGAAATGGTGGATCTTGAAATTGACTTGAGGTTTTCTTACTGCACAGACTGTAGTCAAACACTGCTGCAGTTAAATATTTTACCCTTTGTTCTCCCTGCGTGATCTACAATAATAATCTGCTTCGTGTTAATATTTACTGCTATGTTGCTGACAGTTACCTGGAAGAGAAGTTGGCGTTCTTCACTGGGCTGAAAAAAGTTAGCTACCTCAGAAAGCAGGTCTAATTAAGCAAGTTTATTCTATATATAAAAGGCTAAGTTGACTAACGCATGAGCGATACATATAAAGCTCTCACTGGCACCAATTGCATGTGTGTGTTTTGATCTATCATTGGTGATCATGAATTTGGTTGACACTTATATTATAGAAAAAGGGCAAGTAGCAATATTGAAATATTTCTTCTAATTAATTTCCTTTCAATGTACATGAATTCATGCACCAGGCCACTAGCATTAGTATATGAGGCAGTAAAAAAGCTTAAAGTAGCCCTTATCTTTTCTTTTTGTATGTAACAAAACATTCTGGTGGTATTTTTTTTTTTAATTATTTATTGCCCTGGCTGGTTTGGTTCAGTTGGATAGAGCTTCAGCCCATGGACTGGTTAGATTCCAGTCAAGGGCACATACCCAGGTTGCAGGCCAGTCCCCAGTATGGGTGTGCAGGACACAGCCAATGGATAATTCTCTGTCATCATTGATGTTTCTCTGTGCCCTGACCAGGGATATATCAGGATGACACACCAACCAACTGAGCTATCCTGCCAGGGTTCTGGTGGTATTTTGACAAAAAGCCAAGAAATACAAATTTTGTCAGGTTGACAATTTTAGAATATTTAATGTTAACCTGGCAAATTCTTAGCCTTTTTTTTCTTTCTAGTTTAAAACAAAGACTTATTATGCTGTAATGTTCATGTTAGCTGCACAGATTATGTAAAGAACAGGGGGAAATGAGTATAATAGAATTACACCTTTTAGCCCTAACCCGTTTGGCTCAGTGGATAGAACGTCGGCCTGTGGACTGAAAGGTCCCAGGTTCGATTCTGGTCAAGGGCATGTACCTTGGTTGCGAGCACATCCCCAGTAGGAGGTGTGCAAGAGGCAGCTGATCGATGTTGCTCTCTCATCAATGTTTCTAACTCTCTATCTCTCTCCCTTCCTCTTTGTAAAAAAACAATAAAAAATATTTTAAAATAAAAGAATTATACCTTTTTAGAGATTAATGCAAATTCATACATGAGCACTTGACTAACAATTATAAGGAACCCATTAATCTGAGAATTATAACTTTTTTTTGCTAGCTATTGCTAATAGGCTACGGTTAAATAATACCTACTTTAACAAAAGACAAACATTAAATCTAGGACTGATTTTATTGCTTTGAGTATATAACAGAATGATATTATACATTTTTAACTTTTTTTAATCTTTGATTTATATATGTAAATAAATATCTTACACATGAAATAATCACATATATATGTCTCACAAAATTTACACATACATTTAACTTAAATATTTAAGTTTATTTACATTTAATCTATGTACTTTTATGTATTTAAAATCTGTCTAGTTAGTCACAGATATATTTAACTGCCATCCTCAGAGTTCTACTTTTCAAAAATATTTAATGTACATATCCTTATAAAATAGTCATTTTATAAAAAAATTTTAATTGGGTTGACATCTTAAGCAAACATTAAGTGTATAGTCATTAGTCTTTCCCTGGCCTTTTATGCACTGATTATTAGTTTACTTGATTTATAATATAATACAGTATGTGGGAAATATATAAGATATTAAGGGTATAATCCTTAGAGAATCATGCTACATATGAATATTAATAAATACATATGAATATTAATATCAAATACCTGAAATATAATAGTTATTTTGGATAGAGTAAAATAAAATAAACAGGAGAAAAACCAAGATGGCGGCATAGGTAAACACCTGAAATTGCTGCCTAGCACAGCCACTTCAAAACTACAATGAAAAGAAAAAATGGACACCACCCAGAACCACAGGAATGCTGGCTGAGTGGAAATTTTCAACTAGAATGAAAGAGAAAAGCACACTGAGACTCAGAGGAGGTGCGGAAGTAAAGTGCAAAAGTATAGAGGCGCGCGCAGAAAGGACTGGCAATTGAGGACGAGGTTGTCTTTTTCAATCCGGAGGGAGTCACAAGCTCCTGACAGCTCTGAACTCCAGTTCAAGGTGAGTCTCTGGGGACCCAGACTCATATGGGGAGAAACTGGACTGTCTGGCACCAGGAGGAACTCCAGAGCGGCTTTCTCTCAGCAGTGCTTGTAGCGATTACTGCGGGACACTGAGACCCGGAGCCTTTTAGGGCAGGGCTCAGGATAAGTCATAGCTGTTTGCTACACCTTGTTGATTACCCGAGATCCCGCCCCACCCAAGCTGTGTGCAGAGGCCTTTGCATATAAAAGGCCTGGCCCTTTGCAATATAAAATTACCTACAAAACTGCATCTGGGTCAGAGAGACCCTGAACATCCAAAAGAAGGCCCAAAGCCCCACAGCAGCTTACATTGCTTCACAGCTGGGCCTCATCGGGGTACCTCCAAACCCCAAACAAAGAAGAGAAATCTGCATATCTCTCTGTAGCTCCTGCTGGGTAGCCTCAGGCAGAGGCTAAATTAGCACCTCCTTAGAGATCCAAGAGCCAATGTACCCAGTGGTCAGCTTGGGACCATTCAGATTACAACTCCTCAGATCTGTAAGGGACACACTCAGGGGGAAGACTCAGTGAGCACCAAAGCCCCACTGAAGCACATCTTGCCCCCTAAGGGTGTCTCCAGCACAGAAGTTCTCCCACCATAGACATAGCTGATTCTCACAGCCAAGTGGCCTGAAGGTCAGTTCCTCCCAGTGATACCAACTACAATCAAGGCTTAGCTACAAGACTGTGCATAAAGCCTACAAAGGGGTTCACCAAGAATGTCCACCTCAGGTAATTGGGGAGGCTAAACCAGTGGGCCCTATAAAACATCTTGCACAGAAAGCTACTCTATCAACACAGGGAAGCAGCCAAGATGCAGAGACAAAGAAACAGATCACAAATGACAGAAATGGAGGAAAGCAAACAACTGAATATAGAGTTCAAAACCACGGTTATAAGGTTTTTCAAGAATTTTCTAGAAACCGCTGATAAATTTAGTGAGACCCTCAAGCATATGAAAAAGGACCAGCTAGAAATTAAGCAAACACTGACTGATATAAAGAATAATATACAGAGATCCAACAGCAAACTAGAGGATCACAAGAATTCAAGTCAAAGATTTGATATACAAAGAAGCAAAAAACACCCAACCAGAAAACCAAAAAGAAAAAAGAATCCAAAAATATGAAGATAGTGTAAGGAGCCTCTGGGACAACTTCAAGCATACCAATATTCGAATTATAGGGGTGCCAGAAGAAGAGAGAGAGCAAGATATTGAAAACCTATTTGAAGAAATAATGACAGAAAACTTCCCCTACCTGGTGAAAGAAATAAACTTACAAGTCCAGGAAGCGCAGAGAACCCCAAACAAAAGGAATCCAAAGAGGACCACACCAAGACACATCATAATTAAAATGCCAAGGGCAAAAGACAAAGAATCTTAAAAGCAGCAAGAGAAAAGCATTTAGTTACCTAGAAGGGAGCACCCATACGACTGTCAGCTGATTTCTCAACAGAAACTATGCAGGCCAGAAGGGAGTGGCAAGAAATATTCAAAGTGATGAATAGCAAGAACCTACAACCAAGATTACTTTACCCAGCAAAGCTATCATTCAGAATTGAAGGTCAGATAAAGAGCTTCAGAGACAACAAAAAGCTAAAGGAGTTCATCACCACCAAACCCATACTGGTTTAGCTTTTTCTTGGTGGAGGGTATTCTTTAAGAAGAGGTAGAAGGAGAAAAAGTAAAGATAAAAATTATGAACAACAAATACATATCTATCAACAAGTGAATCTAAAAATCAAGTGAATAAAAAATCTGATGAACAGAATAAACTGGTGAATAGAATACAATCAGGGGCATAGAACGGGAGTGGACTGACAATTCTCAGGGAGAAAGGAGTGTTGGGGGTGCAGGAAGAGACTGGACAAAAGTCATACACCTATGGATGAGGACAGTGGGGGTTGAGGGGTAAGGGCAGAGGGTGGGGTGGGAACTGGGAGGAAGGGAGCTATGGGAGGAAGAAGGAGGAACAACTGTAATAATCTGAACAATAAAGATTAAAATAATAATCTTATCTAATAAAAGTAATATTGAAATTGACTGTTTCTCTGGGATGCCTAAGCCACACCCACCAGCCAATCAGAGCGGCTGTAGGCATATTAACCCAGCCAAGATGGAGTCCGGCAGTCACGGAGCTAGAGTAAACAGAAGGCTTCCGTTCTACCAGGAGTAAACTGTCTGCCTAGGCCAGCTGGGTCTCTCTCTGCTCACGGCAACATAGTTGCAATTATAGAAGCCACGGAGCTGAAGCAGACAGGAGGCTTCATTACCTGCCTAGGCCTTGGCTTAAAGCAATAGTTTTAATTATAGAAGATAAATAAACCCCGGAAACCTGATTCCAGCCAGCCTTGGTGGGACGTTGGGCCATTGGAAGCTGTGGGCAGCCTGAAAGCCTGAAAACGGCCCTCAGCCCTGTACCCAGGCTGCCCAGGTACCCCAGTAGGGACCCAAAACCTGAAGGGACTCTGAGCAGCCTGAAAATGGCCCTCAACCCCTCACCCAGGCTGGCCAGGTACTACAGTAGGGACCCAAACCCTGAAGGGACTGTGGGCAGCCTGAAAACAGCCCACAGCCCCTCACCCAGGCTGGCCACACCCCATTGGGGTGAGAGTCCACACCCGGGGGCTTGGCCAGCCTGCAAACAGCCATCAGCCCCTCACCCAGGCTGGCCAGGCGAGCCAGCAGGTGGACATCTCCTGAGGAGTCCCAGACTGTGAGAGGGCACAGGCCGAGCTGAGGGACACCCCGAGTGCACAAATTTTTGTGCACCGGGCCCCTAGTAATAAATAAACATCTGATTCTATCACAAAGTCAAATCTATAGGGATATGGGAGATTTGTCTTTATACTTCTTAATCATAATTTGAAGCAGAGGATGAGCTTATGGATAATAAGAGGAGATGATCTCCCTTTTAAACTAGGATTAAAGCATATTGACTCTAAGGAAATTTAATATTCTTACCCTTCTAATAGTTTCATAAATACTCAATGTATTTTGTGTGAAGAATATATGTTAAACTTATTCAATTTTGACTTTAAGTCAGTATTGAAGTTTTTTAGTGTATTAGTTTGTATTTCATTCACTGGCTTAAAATGTTTCTATCCCAGGGATTGAGCAGGTTTAGCAGAACACAGCACAAGATTTCCCCTCCTTGTGTTCATAGGAAAGTCATTCCAGAGAAACATAGAATTCCATTACAGCAATCTTAATGGATGGTGAACTGCAGAGTAGGTTTTTTTTTTCTTTTCTTTTCTTTATTTTTTTTTTATATTGCTCTACTAGTATTTGCTTAACCACCCCACCTACAGTCAAGCATTTAGATTGTTTCCAATTTCAAAAATAGTACTTCTAGCCTGGCCGGTATGGCTCAATGGTTGAGCACAACCTATGAACCAGGAGGTCACAATTTGATTCCTGTTCAGCGCACATGCCTGAGTTGTAGACTCAATCCTTATTAACTCCACTAAGATTTATTATACACCTTCTAAATATGTTTGTTTATTTTTATTATGAACATCCTCAGCATATCTGATTCTCATTCCTGGACAGTCAGTGCTCTTCATTCTCTGTTTCTTTCCTTGCTGGAGACTGAGTAATGAGCAGGCTGTTAAGAGAAGCCAGCTCTGGTGCATTTGGGGTTCTGAGTGATGCCATCCCAGGCAAGTGGTGGGGGACACATAGCCACCTCCATCCCTATGACTTGCCCCACCACTACCTGGTGACATTGACAATTTAATTCAACACGCGCTTATTCAGTACATACAGTAGAGCCAGCACTGTGCAGGAAGATTAAACATACACAGATGGCGATTGTAGGACCTCAGTTGATCTGTTTTCTGACCTATTTTGGTCAATTTAAAGTTCCAACTCTTACTGCAAGGATGACTCCAAAATCTATTCAAGCATCAGATCACCTGAGGGACCATTTACAAAATACAGGTTTTCAGCCCCAGAAATTCTAATTCAGGAAGTCTGGGGAGGAGTCCAAGAGGGTGACTCCTTAAATTTCCCCTGTTGGTTTTGTGCTTCTCTGTCATGTACAGGACTCAGCCTTTGCAGATGACATTCAGTGACTTGATTTGAAATGCTCAGTAATGGGATTTCTGTGGGGAGTTGGTGGTACTCTTTCTTTTCCCAAGAAAATTGCACATGCTATCTCTTACATGCTCGTGTACATATACAAGTTAAAGCCAGTTGCATTTAGTGCCAGGTGGCCTTGAGAGGAATGTGGTGAAGCACTACAGCTGAGAGTGCTGGAGATGATAGATCATGGATTTCCCCTGCTGCTCTCAGTGTTCTTGGTCTCTGAACCCGTCACATGCAAAAGCTGTGGCCCTTGACATGCAAAAGCTTTTGTGTCTATCAGTATTTCCTTTACTAGAAATTAAAACATATTAAAATATTTTGTAATTCTAAAATAATATTACATATGAAAAGAAATAACATTTTTAATGAAAATGGGTGTATATTTCAAACTAAAAATTAATGAGAATGACACTGTTTTATAGTTTTAAAAACTTCAATATCTGGGTTAAAAAAGTATTCATTTTGTTGCAATATCACGTTATTATTCTCTGGAAAACTGCATAGTACACTCATGAGAAAATGAGTGAAAAAGCAAATAATTTCTTAGTATTATGAAAATGGCTTTGACCTTGTAGATATCCCAACAGAGTCTTGGGGTCCCCCCAGGGATATTATCTCTTAAGGTCACCCAGTGGGCCACCCACCATTTTCCAACATACATATGCACCCACATGTGTTCCAGGATGCTTGTGCACAAACACAAGCTTCTCAGGGACCTAGTTACTGCCTTGGCTCAAAATAAAAAATCTGAGGTGATCATTACAGTGTTTCATTCTAAGAAGTACTCTACTTGAAGCAGACTTTAAATGAACATAGAGAAGGCAGCTAAATGTTCATTGAATGAACAAATCTTAACTAATAAAAGTGTAATATTGAAATTAACTGTTTCTCCGAGACGGGGTAAGCCACACCCACCAGCCAACCAGAGCGGCTGTATGCAAATTAGCCCAGCCAACATGGCGGCTGCCACTCACGGACCTGAGTAAACGGCAGCTTCCATTGCGGCAGGAGTGAAAGTGAAACTGCGCCCGCTCCGCTTAAACTGGCTCTAGCAAAACACTTGTTTGGAACATAATAACAATCATAGAATCCTCCGGAGCTGAAGGAAAGAGCAGGCCTAAGAGTAACATTGTGTCATTATAGACGCTGCCAGGTGAAGCAGAGAGGAGGCTTCGTTAGTAGTTAGTAGACCAGCTTAAAGGAACAGCATCAATTTTAGAAGATAAACCCCCGAAACCTGCATCCAGCCAGCCTTGCTGGGACATTGGGTCAGTGGGAGCTGTGGGCAGCCTTAAAGTCTGAAAGCGCCAATCAGCCCGTCACCCATGCTGGCCACAACCCAATGGGGTGAGGGACGTTCCTGGGGGGCTTGGCCAGCCTGGAGACAGCCATCAGCCCCTCACCCAGCCTGGTCAGGCACGCTAGCAGGTGTACATACCCAGAGAGGTCCCAGACTGTGAGAGGGCACAGGCCGGGCTGAGGGACCTCCCGAGTGCACAGAGCGGCTGCAGGGTGGAACAGCACAGGACCCAGGACCCGTGAGAGGGAAAGAGGCGACAGGGTTGGTGGCCTGCTTGCCGGCTGCCCAGGCCCTTTGTGGGACACCGGAGAGCGGGTAAGAGGCAGTGGGGGCCGGAGGCCTGCTTGCCGGCTGCCCAGGCCCTTTGAGGGGCACCGGAGAGCGGGTAAGAGGTGGCAGGGGGTTGGCGGCCTGCTTAGCGTCTGCCTAGGCCCTTTGAGGGGCATCAAAGAGTGGGAAAGAGACGGTGGGGTCTGGGGGTCTGCTTGCTGGCTGCCCAGGCCCTTTGAGGGGCATCGGGAAGTGGGAAAGAGATGGCGGGGGGTCTCGGCCCGCTTGGCGGCTGCCCAGGCCCCTTGCAGGGCATCGGGAAGCGGGAAAGAGGTGGCGGGGGTCGGGGGCCTGCTTGGCGGCTTCCCAGGCCCTTTGAGGGGCACGGGGGAGTGGGAAAGCAAGGCAGCAGGGTACTGGTGAGTGGGAAAGAGATAGTGGGGGTGTCTTGGCCTGCTTGGCGGCTGCCCAGGCCCTTTGCAGGGCACGGGGGAGTGGGAAAGAGACAGTGGGGGTCAGGGGCCTGCTTGGCAGCTTCCCAGGCCCTTTGCGGGGCACGGGGGAGTGGGAAAGCAAGGCAGCAGGGTACTGGTGAGTGGGAAAGAGGTAGCGGGGGCGTCTTGGCCTGCTTGGCGGCTGCCCAGGCCCTTTGCAGGGCACCAGGGAGCAGGAAAGCAAGGCTGAAGTGGCCGGGGTCCTGCTTGGCAGCTCCCCATACCGGCATCGGGGAGTGGGAAAGGAAGGCAGCAGGGGACTGGTGAGTGGGAAAGAGTCGGCAGCCTGCTTGGCGGCTCCCCAGGCCCTTTGGGGGGCACTGGGGAGCGGGAAAGCAAGCTCTTGGGGGCTGGGAGCCTGCTTGGCAGCTTCCCAGGTCCCTTCCGGGGATCAGGGAGCAGGAAAAGGCTGGCCTGACCACAAGGTGGGGTTTTCCCTGCTTCCTGGTGGCTGAAGGAAGATGGGCAGTAGGCAAGCTTGGGAGGCAGGCAGCACCCAGCCCTGGCCACAGCTCAAAAAAGAGAACAACATGCAGGGGAGGGCAAGAGTCTGAGAGATCAACATAGAGGGGGTGCCTGCTCCAAGCCTGGGGGCAGGCCCCCATCAGGTAGACACACACAGGAGGACTACTCCAAGCCTCAAATGCAGCTGGGGGCAGGTCCCCAGTGGCGACACACACACACACACACACACACACACACACACACACACACGCATACACACACACACAAAAGGCGCCTGGCAGACTGGGGCCATCATAGGACATCCACTGAGGGGTTCCAGACTGTGAGAGGGGGCAGGCTGGGCTGAGGGACCCCCACCCTCCCCTCCCATGCACGAATTTCGTGCACCGGGCCCCTAGTGTTATATATTTATGTATTGCGTACTTTAACCAGCTAATAAGATTAGACATCTTTGCAGCCGACCGTTTAGAATCTGTGATTATATTCAAATAAATTAATATTTGGAAGCTAATATTCCAATTAAGGACAGCACTAGATTGTAGTTAAGATCATGAGCTCTGGACTCAGAAAGATTAGTCTGAATTCCAGCCTTAAAATTTACAGGGATCATGGACAAATGACTTCACCCCTCAAAGCCTCCACTTCCTCCATCTGTAAAAAATAACAAACTTAACAATTTCTAATATTCATTTCCAAAATTCAGACACCTGTGAGAATGGAAATTTTATTTATAACTCATTGAACAGCTAAGCCTGATGTGATTAATTTGATAATAAAAGCTGACCTCAGAAGCAAAGCTTTTTATTTGTTTTATCTGATATGACTGATAGTGTTTTTTGCTGCAGAGATTTAAAATGTTTTCTTATGGAGTACTGTCCTAGATCTTGCTTGGTCTATGTATTATGAATGTTTCATAATATATCATATGTGTACTGAATTTCATAATGCACGTACCCAGGGTTTGTGTGAGAGACTGAGGGTGGTATTATCCTTTCAGGGTTAGCTGGGCTCATGTATACAGGTGCTGTCTAGAACACTGCCTCACACATCCTATCTAATAAAAGAGTTAATATGCAAATTAACCATCACTCCACAGCAAAGATGGCAGCACCCATAGCGGCTGGGAGGATGCTGGCGGCAACACCCTGGCAACGTGAGTCCAGCAGGCAAGGGACTCTGCAGGCAGCACCCAGCAGGGCCTGCTGGGCTGTTGCCATGGTGACCTGTGAGCAGGCAAGGGGGGCCCACAGGCAGCACCCAGAAGGTCCTGCTTGCCCATCCCCGTGATGTGGAGCAGACAGGCCCCGAAGAGAGCAGAGAACCACGCAGGGTGGGTCCAAGTGGTCAGTACCACATCCCCTGAGGGCTCCCAAATTGGACATGGTGCAGGTCAGGCTGAGGGACCTCCCTGCCTGCCCTGCCCTCCCCCCCTGCATGAATTTTGTACACTGGGCCTCTAGTAGAATCATATTAGCTTTTGTTAAAGAAATAGGATCTATTTCCAAATAAGCATAGAAACCACTGAATAGAAAAGAAATTACTTCATATTTTATTAACGTTTTTGCATCACTGAAAGATGGATTTTTGTTTTCTTTTCCCCTCTTGATTTGGGCAGTGGAAGAACGTAGCAAGCTGCTCTTTCCTTCCATGCATAGGGGGAAATAGTAACATTGGTGGAGGTGCACCATTCTTGTTACTAGGCAGGTTTGGAAATTGAAGGCACTTCACAGTTAGTCATTCTGTACATTTTTTCTGAGCACCTACAGTGTGCCTGGCACCATTGGATACGAGGGATACATTAACAGACAAGCCCAAGTCTTTAAGTCACTCTCAGTCCAGTGTGAGAGAAACAGATGGATCAGGTGTTGTGCGAAATATTCAGCTTTAACAGAATCAACCCAGTGATGCCCTGTACTTAGGGTCACCAGATAAGTTAATTTCAGCTTTAGGTAAACAATGAATAACTCTAGAATTATGTTCCAAATATTGTATGGGGCATACACTAAATGTGATCTGTGTCCCATGCAGTACTTGGGACAAACTTAGAACTAAAAAAAAAATAAGTGTTGTTTATCTGATTGATATTTAGCTGGGTGTTCCATATTTTCATTTGCTAAATTGGGCAGCCTTAAATATAATCTTGGGCTAGTTTCAGCCATAGCAGCAAGCTCTGAGGAGGAAATATATGTTTCACTCATATTGGGTAATTGAGTTTTTTACAGAGGTATGGGTAGGTTAAGGGAAACCAGGCATGACGAAGGGCCCTAGGCTGGAAGCAGTTACCCCCCTGGGCTCTGTGGCCATGGCACAAGAGGAGAGAAAAGGAGAGGGCTGCTGGCAGGAGCTGTGGCCTTCCCAGAGAGAGATGTGCTCCACCAGCAGAGACCTGTCCTGAAGGAAATTGGCAAAAACAAAATTGGACTCTGCTCCCTTTCAACTATACCTGCTCCTGGGGCTGCTCCTCCCCATCTAGACGTAAGAGGCAAGGGGCCAGCCTGGCCACACTCGATCCAGGAGGCTGGTGACAGGCCCCCATGGGGTGGGGCGTGGCCTGTGGAAGTGAGTGAGAAATAGCTTGCACAGTTCTGGTGTGAACATGTCAAGATGGCTTTGCAGCAGAACACGTCCTCTGTCATAGTAGTAAAAGGCCAAGTGGAGGAAGGGGGAGAGGGAGAGAAGACAAGCATGAAAAGGAAGAAAAGCTCAACAGTCTGAAATTTAAAGGTTAAGGGAAAGGTAAATGAGCACTACCAGTGATTTTAGTCTAAAGTGATTTCAGGTCTACCGGACAGTATTTTTTTCCTCTAGAAAAACCACCACAATTTCTTTATCAACTTAATGGACAGAACCAGGGCACATGGTCCTCATCTGTGCATCACTTGCACAGCCCTGGAGGTGAGCGCCTCCTTAGAGTTTGCGCCCTTGGTGCCCCAGCCCAGCCCAGCCCAGCCAACGGTGAGAGTAGTGGACTTTTCTCCTCTGTCCAGTGGGAAGCTGAGAGTCCGGACCTAAGGCCTGCTCTGCCTCAGCACATTCCTGGTGTTCATGCAGCGCAGGCAGGGCCTATGGTGCTTGAACAGATCCCCTGACCGAAAGCTTACATTTTGCCAATGCAAATGTTTTCTAATATGGTGATACTAAAATAAGCCAGCTGATGAAGGGAGAGATAAGGACATTTGAGCCACTGGGTCACTGCTGGAGTATGGGCTCCTTCATCAGGACTCTTTAAATAAATGCTAAGTAACCATGTGGAGAGGGCTTTTAAGTGGATTGGGCACTTCAGATGGTCAGCAGATGGACGCTAGGATGTAGATGAAAATAAAGGAGCACACTCTGGCCTGGCACCTTTGTCCTGGAGCAGTTGAAAACTATCTGACCCTGGCAGTCAGTCTCTGTGTCTGAGATGGGCACCCGGACTGACTCCCTCTTTCTCCTGTCACATTGCAGTTTCCCAGGCAAGGCTTGCAGCAGACACAGCAGCAGCAGCAGACGGCTGCTCTGGTGCGGCAGCTCCAGAAACAGCTCTCCAGTAAGTACCCCTCTGGCCAGGACGGATGGTTCCTGGCAAACTGAAAACAAGCACACAAGCAAAACACAAGGGCTGGCTCCTCAAAAACTGCACTGTCTTCCTTGATACCATTTCATCTTTGTTTAGTCTACGGTGTTAAGGTGGTGGATTCTTTTTTATTTGTTTTGGTTTTAATGCTACTTTTCTGAGAAAACCCCCAATCTTTTTTGTGTTTTGTTATTGTTGTTGTTTTGTTGTTCAGTGAAGATGTTTTCCTGCTGCTTTCAGCTGAACCTGGAAATATTTCTTTTCATTTAGGGACCCCTGTGGAGCTGCAGGTGCCCTTTTTATAAAACTGGAAGGTTTAGAGAGCAACTCAGTGAATGCCCTTAAGTGTACTGATGGAAGAGGTTAGGTGACCTCACCAAGGTCATAGACAGAGGGAGGCCAGCATTAGACCTCTCCTGCTCACAGGTCAGTGGCTGTTTTCACCTCTGCACCATCCTACCCTTCCTGACAACAACTCAGACACATCAGACCTATACCACCACAGGCAGTGAGCACTGCAGTTCTTCCTGGTAGTCCCGCCTGCTGTGTGGGCTGATGTTTTTAATGGTGCTGCCTCTAGAGTGCATCCCACTCACCCATTCAGCTCCCTCGTGTGGACACCAGTGGGGAGCTCTGTGACTCTATCACCCTGTTTTGGTGGCAGGCGCAGGAAATTTGTTAGCAATGGGAGCCAGCCCTCTGGGGCAGAGTATTGGCCTGGAACTCAGGGGACCTAAATTTGGTGCCAACTCTGCCTCCATTATCTGGATCATGTGGTTCTCATCCATGGAGGGAGGAGAGGAGCAGGTTCTCCTGATCCCAGGTTACGTGCTTCTTGGGTGCAGAGTTGAGCAGCCTATCCTGAGCAGCCCTGCCCCTGTGACAGGTGGGGTGCTGCGAGGAAGGGGCCAGTTTCCGACTGAGGGCGGGCAGCTTGGTTTCATCTGGCTCAGTGTTCTCAACCTGTGGGTCGCGACCTCTTTGGCGGTCGAATGACCCTTTCACAGGGGTCACTAAGACCATCCTGCATATCAGATATTTACATTATGACTTATAACAGTAGCAACATTACAGTTGTGAAGTAGCAACGAAAATAATTTAAGGTTGGGTCACAACATGAGGAACTGTATTTAAAGATACAGAAGGTTGAGAACCACTGAGGCTTTTTGGCCTGGCTGCTGATTCCCTGCAGGGGACATACCCCTCCTGTACCTGGTGGTGTCTTTCCCGGGACATACCAAGACCTTTTTTCCCCTTTAAAAATATTTTCCTCTTATAGCCTCATTTAATTTCAGTTAAATTATGTAAATCAATTTTCTTTTCCAGTTGCTATTTAATAGGTGTGGTCTACTCAACAAACATGTGGTTAAAATGTCATTGCTCCATTAATTCTGGAGGTGATATTTTTACATAGCTAAATAGACAGCATAATTTTAAGGACAAGACCAATGTGTTTGTTTTAGATTTTTTCCAATCTTTAGAAATATGTATCAGTGATTTTCATATAGTAGTGCCTATTTAGGGAGCACATCTCCTTTTGTTTCCAGTTTCCCAGAGCTCATGAAATGCAGCTTTAAAAACAAAAATTATTTTATTTTTTCCATTTATCCCATCTACGCCTTCGTTCCCTCCTCCCCTCATCCTTTATGGAGCACTTTCTTGGACCCAGGCACACTATGACTTTACGTGTATCAATTCACTTAATTCCTAAGCCGCCCCATGAGGTTAGATATTGTCACTGTTCCAGTTACAGACAAGAAAACAGCTAAAGGATAAAGTCATGACTCATCTGCCCAACGTTCTTCAGCTGACAGTAAGGGACAAGCTGGGGCAGAGCCCCATCGGCTCTTGCTGGAGCCACTGCAGCACCACACAGGCCTACCCTGACTCCGTGAGCGGAGCTTTACTGAGCTTCACAGGTTGACAAACTGAAGGCAAGAGCCTCCACCGGGCTGGAACCGAGCCCACAGTGCTCCAAAGTCTCTCTGAAGGCGGGTGCACACTCTGCCGCCTCCTTGGTTGAATCATGACAACTAAGCTGAGCTTCCCACTGCACCTTCCAGAGGGTTCCTTTTCTATCACACCTTGAGAACGGGCCTCTGTATTGAACAGTCCCACAAGAGTTGTACAAGTAGTGCTATTTTCATCCTGTTTCTTTCTTTGACCTACTATTTTTCAAGCTACTTTTCTCATCTCGTAATGTCCATGTTAAAGCAGAACTATTGGTGTGTTTTTATAAAAAATTTGAGCTCTTTCAATGTTTTGTGATACTTAGAGTCCTTTTGTAAGTTAGTATTGAGCTGTTTCTCAGTTCCGAGATAGAGATCAGTTACCCTCGTCTGAGTCTTGTGCTGGCAGAACCTTGTACTGGCAGGTGTGAGACTCAGGTGGGCTGGGCTCCCTGAGAAATGAATTCAGCTGCAGTGCTTACAGTCTGCCACTGGGGGGCCTCTGGCCAGCACTGTGCTCCTGGCCAGTCAGTCAGGCTGTTATTGAGAAGTGACAAGGGGGTGGCATCTATCTGTGGCATAATTTTGCATCTACAATTTTATTTGCATTTCTTTGTCTTCTTAGGTAACCAGCCACAGCAAGGAGTGACTCCCTATGGACACCCTTCACACTTCTGAATCTGGAAGAGGACAAGACACGAAGTTTTGTTTGCACTGAAAAACAGAAATCAAATTTAATGCATTAGTCATCTTTAGAAATGTCCCTTTGTTATTTCAATTCTTTGGAGTTTTTTATGTTTTATGCTACACTTGTACAAAGATGTTTAAACAAAAGGCAAAGGATGAGGCGTGGTTTTGTCTTGTTGCTTTCAGCTTTAAAATAGGTTTAAAAATGTGGATCATGCAGGCCTACTCCAGAGAGAGTTTGGTAGCAGGCTTTTTGATATTGGTGCTTTTTTTGAATCTCATAGAAAGAATGAATTATGGTAAATATAATATATTTATATATTCATTAATGAAGTTTTTTTCTTTTCAAACTGTGCCGGACCAAACTACTGATTTGAAAGTCATGTCAATTCTTGACAGAAAAGTGACTCATTTATTCTGCATTTACCTTTGATGGTGAAATGGACACTTATTCGCATCACTCTAATTTGAAATATTTGTAACTTCATAAGCACTTTATAAACTTTGTTCTTATTTATATAGGATTATTCTTTGCTTTTGTTGTGGTCAAAGGTGCTGAAACAGATTGTTGCTTAGTACTTAAACTTCTTAGACCAAGAACTTAACTCAGGGCTTCTGTGAGTGATGCCCTAAGAACGTAGAAGCCTGCTGGAAGTAGCTGTACTCAAATTTGTTTTCAGTAGCAAGATCGTTGGCCAGAGTCTCACGACATGGAAATTCTAAAGGCCGCAACAAACCATGGTGGATTGTACGTTATTTATTGCCAGCTTTGGCAAAAATGACTGTGTCCAGTTTTGGTTCTCCTGAATCTTATGCCAACTTGAGAAAAAGAATCTCGCAACTGGCAAGAGATTCCACAGTGCTCAAACTTGACATGGTTTCCAGAGAATTTGGCCTCCAGTCCAGAAAGCTCTGGTTTTCATAAAAAATGTATTTGCTGTTTATTTTATATGGTAAGTATTTGCTATTTTGAATTTAATTGTTAATGTTGGTGTCCAAATCGGTTGTGTATTGCATAAACTGTATTTATAAATTGGTGCAAAAAGCACAAGTAAAGTAAATTATACATCAAATTTATTATAAAGAAATAGTAACTATTTTAACTTTGTTCAAGTATGTGGTAATTTGCTCCTATTAGAGTAAAAGATACAGTAAATTATCAGTTTGTGTAATTTAAGAGTATTCCATATAATATTTTTTTAGATTTAGATGCATAAAATTTTGAATGTGAAAATTGCAGGGCATTTGAAAACATGTGGGTGATATTTTCCCATGTTCTGCGTCAATTCATTTCCTTTTGCCATACGACTTCACATGTCATGTAGTTGCACATACTGTGAATAGATTTGTCTATAATGAGCAAACCATGTAGAACTACTTTCTTTTGAATGTAACTAATATAACTTTAGATCACTTCCTTTGCAAAGCATTATATAAATAATTTATATCTTTCTAGGTGAGTTACTCATTGCAAAGTTTGACTCATGCAAATGACCTCAAATGTATGTCCGCTTACTTTGCTGTGGCAGCATCCCTGTGAACTGCTTTGTACACTGTGAAACCAGTTTACTCCAGCCTGCTCATTTCATGTTTACTCTGGGCTGGAAAAGACTTTGCCAAAACATGAAGGACCATTCTTTTCACTAGATTAACATATTCAACCTGCTTTCAGAGGATGCATCTTTACTTTTCAGCTGGTTTTGTATATCAGCCTATTTTCCCCCCTCAAAAATCATCTTTAGAGTCCATGATATTATTTTTCTTCAAGTAGTATATCAGTATAATGACTGCTTTGGCTAGACAGCCGAACAATGAATGCTGTGCCCAGAGAGAGTCATTTTCCACCCCGATTGTCATTTTCTTTCCTTTTGAGAACTATTGGCACTTAAAAATCTCAGTTTTCTGTTGGAACCATACATTTTTATAGCTCAGTATTGCAAACAGCAGTAATACTGTTTCAAAAATGAGTGTTATAATTGCATAGCATTTGTATGCACTTTATATTTTGCAGAACTTAGTGAAATTAATTTATTAATCATTTGCACTTGAAGACTGTGGGTGTACGTTTTTGTTGTGTGTCCTTTTTAGGTGGGGAAGCTAAGTCATGGTAAGGCTTCCAAGATTCTATGGAAAGTTGAGGAAAAAACTGAAACTGGTTTCTCCCTGTGTATAATAAAAATGGCAACTGGAAATTTTAATCTAGTGTCATCATAGTAACTCCCACTTAACCTTCTATCTTGAGAGGTTTCTTTTCTTAGCAAATGAGTTAATTTGCAATAAATGATCACAAGGGAAAGTCCTGTCCTTTGACAGAAGCTAGTAGTTTGTTTCATGAAATAGAAGAAATTATCTTAGTATAAATGGGAACCCCCACCCTGTTAAATATAAGACCTTGAAATAGAATGGAGTTGGACATAAGAGGCCCTTAGACATATCATTTACGCTGTAGGCTTGTTCCTAGTAGTGTTGCTTTTATCATGTGACTTACTCCTCTTGGCCCAGAAATAGAAGATCACTGTTAGAATGAATATTCTTTGACTTATTTCAGCCATGGGATCCCAATCGCAGGGGCAGCAGCAATCAATGGGGCCAGCTGAAGGTGGGTGTGGTAAAAACACAATGAAGTGAGCTCCCCCGTATGTCTCAGATATTAGTGGGGCTGACATAGCTCTCAGTTTGGGTACTGAGATATCTGAGCAAGACCTATGGCATTTTCTTTTTATCTTATTAAGGCTCCTATAATTTTTCTTAAATAATAGGCAAATATTTGAATAGACATTGGAGAAATTACATTGGAAAATCCCAGCCTCTACAATTAGAAAAGATGAATCATAATGTTCCCCAAATTAATTCAGGTTGAATTAAGCATATAAAATAAACAAATTCAGTAAATTACAAAAGGCAACATTTTGGGTACAGTTGAAGAAATTTTAAGTACAGTGAAACTTCATTATATGATTAGACCTAGAACTTTCCTAAACACTGACCTGTCGCGTAAAAGATTCCCATTTAATGAAATTAAATGCTCATAAAGCAATGGTTCCTTCTCAGAAACTTTTCCTTGTGACAGTTCCAAACCAGGGTACCTGAGCTGGATTTTGAAGCTATAAAGAAGTTTCATTGTATTTTTAAAACATTTGTAGTGCGTTTATTTAGTCAAGGATATACTCAACCCCCTTTTCATGTTTTTTATGTGCAGGTGTTGAGTTGCTTTTTACATATTGGAAAAGTTAGCCTGCATTTCTTTTTAAATTCAGTCATTAAAACATCCTCCCCATCTATGAAAAACTTCAGTGTGCACAAGACAGTACATCATCATCAGTTAAGTGCTTATTTTCTGTTGGCTTTAGTAAAATATTGATAAACCAACCACAAAATATACATCGAAATGGCAAATTTACATCAAGACTAAAAATTTAATCTTTTCCATTGCCATGCCTGTAACATTGACAGAAGGTGGACACTATGGAATTGGTAATTTTAAAAAAAAAGTCAATTTAATGAAGAATGCAGGTACATTAGCCATTTGTTGTTTTATAGTGGATAGTTTTCTCTAAATGTTCATTGTTATTTGTTGGCAAAATAAAAGTGCCTTAAGTTAAAAATTTGTTTTGAGATCCGTTAAAGAAATCAGTATCAGTTCATAATGCATATATATTTGCAAGTCTTTTTTTGCATGTCCATGACAAATTTAACATTGTAAATGTATTTAAATCCATTTCCATGCCTATTGCTGCCTTTGATTAAACTTCTTCCAAAAAAGTAAACTGTCCAGGTGTTGACTATTCAAAAAATGTTATTTTATGTCAGATCACTTGCATGTAAGTTGTTGCAGAATCACTACCAAGTGTGTTCTTTGCTGTGCACTTGTATATCCCGGAATCTGAGCTCTGAGGGTTCTGAATGACTAGGGTGCCATGTGGGTGGAAAAGCTCATTTCCATGTGTCCTCCCTCTATTTGCCATTGACAGCAGGGAGTGGTCAGGCATCTCCCATATGATTTCTGGCTTGGGGACACCCAGGGCCACACAGTGGAGCTCAACGGCTGCCCCTGTCCTTGTGAGGATGCTCCTGGGTGGGCGATTTGTAATTCGGGGAGGGTAGGCTACAACCAATACTGGAACAGTAACCAGTGCATGGCCAACACTGTTTTGAGCCTTACAGATATAGTTTCCTCTGTCATGAGGTGTTGCTTCTTTGATGACTAAAGTGCCATTTTCATGCAATATGTATTTTCCACTAATTTGAGGTCTGTCTATTATATGACCACTTGGTACAGTCCACTTGATATCTGGCTTAGGGTTTCCATCTGACACACAGTGCAAGGAGAGAGAATCCCCACCTATGCCATAAACTGTTCCCAATGCATTGGTAAGAATAACTGGCTTCTGGCCGATTTCTAATACAATTAATTTCTCAATATAGCCCACTTTGTTTCTTGCCCCACACCGGTATTTTCCTGTGTCATCCCGAGTTGTTTTATAAATCACTAAAGAACCGCTGCTTGCTGTCAGGTGCTGAGGACTTTGTGGTCCCCTGGAAAACCGTGTGCCATTTGGTAAAATCCAGATTATTTCAGGTAGTGGGTTTCCATCAGCAGAGCAGTTCAATGCTGTGGGCTTCCCAACCTGGGCAAATATTTTTTCATTAAATGGATTTCTGAATGTTGGTCTTCTCAGCATTTCCAGTACTTCCAGCTGTACTACCAGCACACTCTCTCCTCCTTCATTCTGAGCCACACAGATAAACTCGGCTGAATCTGAACGCCTCACGTTCCTAATCTCCAAGGTTCCGTTTTTATGGATCGTGATTCTGCTCCCATAGTACGGTGCAGTGAGGAAAATGTTGTCTGGCATGATCCATGTGACTTGGGGAGATGGTGTCCCTTCAGCTCTGCAATCAAAGTGCATTTTGGAATGCCTCACGGCGGTGGCTTTGATGACAGTTTTGTTGGTATACAGACCATTGATTAACGGGGGCCTGGAGACAACTTCCAGCTTATACATTTTGATGTCATCCCCACTGGGATTCTGGGCCACACACACATACTCCCCAGAATCAAGCAGTTTGACATTGTTGATGGACAAAGACCCGTTGGCATGAAATGTGTACCTATTTTTTGAGAATAAAATCATATCATTGGAAGGCAGCAGCCAAAATACCTTTGGTTTGGGTTCCCCAACAACCTCACAGTCAAAGGTGGCTGTGTCTCCAGCCCTGACTCTTGGTTTGGGCTTGAAATCCTGCTTGATCCGTGGGGCAGCAGTTATGACCGTTAGGTGTACCTTCATTTCATCCTTCCCTAAAGTGTTCTGGGCATAGCAAGTATAATCCCCTTCCTCTGCTACCCCAACCCTGTTGAAGTACAAGGTTCCATTGTCCAAAAGAGTATACCTCCTGGTACGCCACCTGCTGTCATCAGCTTGCATTGTATTATTTATCACCGTTCCATCGGGCAAACTCCAGGATATCTGGGGCACTGGTGAGCCAGAAGCCTTGCAATCAATTTGGAAGTCTTTCCCATGAAACACGTGAATTTTAAAATGTTGCTTGTGATCTATTTTGGCAGGTCTCAGCTTTAGGCTAACATGCATCCGTAACAGATCATCCCCTATTTTGTTTCTTGCCACGCACAAGTAGTCACCACCATCTTTTTCTGTTATTGATCCAATAAACAGGGACCCATTTGGGTAGACGTGGATTTGACTGCCCATTCTAAGGAGAGAAGAATGATTTGAGTGTGAAGCCATTAGCAAGAGACAGGAAATAGAGGAGTTGTCTTATTGGCATTTAACTTTATAGACATATTCTTAAATTGTTGCAATAGAATTAAAATCAGGACTAGCTTATTTACTGTCTTCTAATCCAGGAACTACAAGATAAAATTAACAGGTACAATTTAGTGCAAACAAGTAGTACTTATCAGATGGACTTCAAATGAATCTCCTTTACATGATGAATTTTTTTAAAAATTACAACCGTGTGAAAAATGCTACGAATAGTGGAATCCCAGACATAGCCTTTTTGACCATTTTACATATCAAATTATTATTCTATGTCAGTAAAAAACTTTCATTTTTATTAGGAAAGATGCCAGGTTATACTTTTTAGAGAGATAGTAGTTACAAAACAGAGTTACTTGGTTAGATAAGTTCTACTTTGTTATAAAGAGAGAAAATGCCAGTGTAAGACATATTAGAAGCTTGCTGTAGTGTCTGCCCTTTGTGGGCGGCCATAAAGAGACAGGTCCTTGTATTGGGTTGGACTGTATATAGAGCTTCCTTCTCTCTGGAGCAACTAGACAGCCTGTCATTACCACTATGAACCCCCAGATGGCAGATCTTTTCTGTTAAAACGAAATCTAGTTTTTCAGAAAGGCCAGTGGATATTGAGTTGGTACTAAAAACACGATTAACACCCATAGGTGGAAATCTTGTGGGGGTTTTTTGCTTGTTTGTTTTGTTTTGTTTTGTTTTGTTTTGTGTTTTTGCTAATTTTTTTGGCAACGTGAGCTAAGCAGGTAGGTGAAACTGAAAAGTATGGACAATCTCACATAGCATTACTGTTAACCAAGTTAAACAGCCTCAAGTCATTTTGTATTTTCCAGCAAACATATCTTATGTATGGAGAGTATTATAGTAGAACATGACAACACATGCCGATGTTTTTTGCAATTTTTTTCAAGTGTGGAAGAAACTTTTCTGGTATGTAAACCAAGGTAGAAATCATAATAGGTACACTTCATAAAGGAAATGGAACCTTCCAAGAACTCTACATTTACTAGGATTTAAAATCTTTGACAAGTTCCCCACTGTTAAGCTTAAAAGTTGATATTTAGAGAGCATTCATAACTTACTTTGGTCCCAGGGCTGGTTCTCAAACCATGTTTTGTACACTATGCTACACTGCCACCTGCTATCATTCTTGCCTAATCCTTTCTAAAAGCACTGATTCTCAAACATGGATGCACATTAAAATTATGTGTAGTATGAAATGCTGAACCTAGGTCCATGGAGTTTCTGATTTGTATGGTGTGGAATGTGGCCTTGGCATTTGGATTCTTAGTTTCCGAATGATTCTAATGTGCAGCAAAGTCCCAGAGCTACTGCTCTAAACTTAGTTCTTAGTGCATTTCCTTCATTGCCTGCAACAGAATTATGTGCTGCCTAATTTAAGATGCATCCCCATGTGCCTTGGAATTTATTTAAATATTTTATTTTAATTTCACAAAAGAGAACTGGCATTCAACATTAGTGCAACACTTATAATTACTTGAAGGCAAAAAAGAAAGAAACATGCTGAGTTACATTAGACACAAAGATGAATAAAGCATTGGAAATATTTCATGTCATAAATGGCTATACATGTAGTAAGCAAATATATCACTTCTGAAATTTACATTTCATAGCTCAGTATTTTTTCATTTTAAATTAATTTTAATTAACATTTGACTTATTTGCAAAAGTTGAAACAACATTTATTTTTGAATTAAAGATCACAAATTAAATTCATTAATAGCATTCAATACTAACTTATAGTGTGCCCCTAGAAAAATCTGTTCAACTTGTCAGCAGGAATATAAATTCATGTCTATTATGTTAAATTTGTCTTGCATGGTATTCTCTATTAATGAAAAGCAAATATATGAAATATACTTATTCCCATCCTTTTTGTCATATTATAAAAATTATTGCATAAAGTCATGCAAAAGACAAAAATTAGTGATCATAAGCTATAATTATTACTTTTCAAAGATGGTTTAAACTCTATTGAAAATCAGATGAAAATCAAAGTCCACAAGCTTGTAACAGAGTGTTAGAGAAAGCGTGAGACTGAGGGCATCAGAGTGATGGCGTCCTGACCATATTCCACTTTGTGGAGGTCTTCATGCTGTGACTCAGAAAGAGCTTTGCAATTTTAAGATGGATGCAATTAGCACAGATCATACTCAAATTTGAAATGTTTAACAGGATAATTTGAAGAGTGAAATAATGGAGCTTGACTGATTGAATTGAAAGAATTCTCTTCTTTTATCAAGGGATTATAAATGCATACATTTACACAATTACCATTTTAAAATTGTCATAACTGTGAAAATAAATGAGATTTTTATTGTTTCTAACTATATAAACTCAGTAAGAAGTTGGCCTTCAGAGTTAGGCAGGTAAAAAGTTGGTTATATATAATACATGTTATGTTATAAGGATTAGGCCTCTTTAGAGAGAGTTGTGTTTATGTGTAGAGTCTAAGCTCAATAAAACCCATTATCACTTTTCCATTTCAGAAGTTGGAGAGCTAAGTAGATAAAGAAGATAATGTCAACACAAAGGTGCCGTTTACCTGTGCCACTGGTCCACAACAGCCTTGGATGGTAGCCTCCAGAGTATTTTGGGTTTGGGTTTGCCGATGGCTGAGCAGTTCAGTAGTAATTTGTCCCCAAAATTCACCTCGTTCCATGTCTGGGATGTAGATTCTATCTTGGGGATGGTCTCCTGCTCCTCCATGGTGAGAATGACCACCCTTCTGTCGGAGCCAGTGGAGCTGGTCGCAATGCATTCATAAGCACCCCTGTCGGAAGACGCTACATTTCTTATATACAGCGTCCCATTGGAAAATAAGAACAAGTTGGAATTAATAAGCTGTAGTGGTTTCACTTCAGTGCCATCAGAGAGAACCCAGTGAACAATGGGCTGAGGAGTTCCTTTTGCAGTACAGGGCAGTTTCAAACTTTCACCCCACATCCCTGCGATGACCTGCCTCCTTTGCTCTAGAATGACAGGCGGAGCGGCGATGACTTGCATTTTAACCAGCAGTGAATCCTGACCAGCGGAGTTGCTGGCCATGCATTTGTAATAGCCCCGGTCATAAACGCTGAGACTGTGGATGACCAACGTTCCGTCAGATGTTACCAGGGCTCGCCAATTCCCTTTGGGTGATTCTGAGACTACTGTCTGGTTTGGGAGAATCCAGGAAATCTTAGGCACTGGCCTACCTTCAGCTCTGCACTGCAATTCCGCGGTGCTTCCGGAATGGACTGTGATCTCTTTGGTGTGACTCTCCAGGATCCTGGGGGGATAGGAAACCACAGATAAGGTGACATGAAGGTGGTCTTTGCCAAATGGATTAGATGCTGAGCACAGGTACTGTCCACGGTCCTGAATGTCCACCCTCCGTATGGACAGGGTGCCATTGGGGAGTACTTGGAACCTGCTATTCTGTTTCCTCGTAGACAAATCAAGCCCTGAAAGGAGAAAGAAATATACAGCCACAGGTCATCAAAGTTCAGATAGAAAACAAATTGTTCAAGTGCAAGTCTCAAGAGGAAAGCTCTTTTTTGTTAGACTAGTGAAAACAAATATATTTAAAATTAGAGTACCTAGTCTTCACATTGCTAAAATTATTCCTAGAATTTTTTTATCCCCATGGCTTTCACTTAAAAGCCCAATGGTTCAAAAAAAATGACAATTACCTCTTTTTCAAATCATATTTATTTGGATCTGCTTTCAGAGCATTTCAAAAAATGTTCCTAATTAACATGATTTAAAACCTTCAAATGAGCAAGAAAGCCATGCAGTAAATGTCAAATGAGGATACTAATGGTTTCAGTATTTTGGAGAAACTTGAAACTGATTCGTTTGGTATGTAACCCTGAAACATTACACTCTCTTTCCCTTGTTTCTTAGCTAAAAAAGACAAACTTTTAAATACCTAATGAGACTCTGGTCCAGCGGATAATAGGCAGCGGGTTTCCCACAGCCTCACAAGGAAGAAAAGCATCTGAGTCGGCCAGGACAGTAAAACTTGCTGCCTTTCCTCCAACTATTCTGGGCCTTTCAAATATATCTCTAGACAAATGCTCAAAGGGAAGAAGTTCAGGAGTTGTTATTTTTTGAGCCGGTGTCTTATCAGAGCCACTCTTTGCAGTCTTCTGTATGTCCCAGTTTGAAGCATGAGTGTTGTCTTCTGGCCAGCCTGGAGTAGGCAACATGCTCACTCCTGGCATTTTGCCTTTTGGGGCAATTTCCAGGTAGGACTTATTCCAAAAGTGGTTTTCTGACCTGAGAGAAGGAATTGCTTTAGAATTCTGTGGTTTAAATGTTGTTTGTTCTGGCATAGGAGTAAAAGGTACCAGGCTAGAGTAGATAAAGTAAATGGTTCCAAATGTGAACTTAGCATTTGGATGAGCCTTGGGAGATGTTGTAACCTCTGCTGGTAATTGCTGTGGATTAGCATTGTGACTTGAAGGTTCAGGCAGCTGGGACATTGTATTTGTCTTCCTCCGGAAAAGGGGAGTTGCCACATTATTGGTAACTGCGCTTGGATTACTCGAGGGAGGGGAGGAGGAGACTGACATTGGGTTGGCACTGCTGCTTAGGTGCGGTGGCATGGCTGGGTGTCCAATGGGTGTGTCCCTGACTGGGGGCCTCTGGTGCAGTGTGCTGGACAAAGTGCTTTCAGAAGCACTTGTGCTCTTCAAAGTCTGAGTAGTCTCTTGGGATGGTTCTTCAATTACATCTGTCCGATGAAGTGTTCTTGAATAAAGATCAATTGTGCCTGCCATTCTCTTGGTGTTTTCTAGGCGAGGGCTAGTGAAAGTAGAGACAGTGGGCTCAGCTGCTGTTTCTGCTGAGGGTGGAGCAGGGAGCATCCCAGCAGGGGGCATAGTGAAGCCAGAGCTCAGGCTGGCAGAGCTGCTTGAGTCCTTCCTGCTTGGATGCTCCTTTTTGCTTTGTGCTTCTCCTGTGCTGGGTCTGGTTACTTGGGTTTTATTAATAGTGATAGAAGCAGGGGCAGTAAGAGGACTTGTCAGCGTGGCTATCTGCACTGATATGAAATTTGTATTGGGTTCCTTGCTTGAGCTACTACGAAGTGTTGGGGAAACAGGTGGGAAGGGCAGCTCTCCCACTGCAGGAAGACTTCTAGGATGGGGTGTGGGGGTGGCACTGTGCAGAGCAGTAGCCAGTGTTACAGATGGAATTTGCATCACATTTGCTGAGTGTGCTGTGAAGTGAAAGGGGGAAATGGTATCTGTGGGTAAAGCAGGAGATGTTTGAGAAAGCACTGTGGCTGTGCTTTCTTGTGAACCAAATGTATACTGATTCTTTAAGTGCCCTGTTTGGCTATGGTTATTTACAAAGATCTGACGCCAGGGAATTTTCCTTCTTGAAAGTCTTGTAAGGGCTCTAGTCATAGGCATAGATGGTTCAGTGGCAGGACCTGGAATTGGTGATGTAATCATTGAATCTGGTTTAGCTTCACTGATGTTAGACACACTTGGGTAACCAACATTTGTTCCATGAGTTTTCTCCATAGTTATGGATGTTGGGGCATGAGTCATGACTGTACCAGGTAGAACCACTTGGGTACGTTCAGCACTGAAATATTTTACCATGAGTGGTGTTTTCGCAGTAACTATATTTGCTTTGCTATCAGGTAGCAATGATGGGCTAAGGTTGTAGACCAGAGTTGTAGGCTCTGCTACTATGACCCTGGCAATGTCAGCTTTGGGGCGGGTGATGGGTGAAGAAGCTGGAGAAGACAAGGTTGCTCCCTCAGAGGTTAGCTTCTCTATGGGAGCACAGGACAGGCACAAGGCGCTGAGCTCTGTGGTACTTTCTTCGGAAGACCCCCTGGATGGTGGCCTCACAAAGCCATGTCTCTGCCATGGGAGGACTGGAGTTCTGTATGGACGGATAATTCGCCTTTTCCCCCAGATTTTCCTTCGTCTGCCAAAGCGTCTGGATAGTGGGGTTCTAGTTGCATTATTCCTCAGGATCTGTGTCTGAGAGGGAGCAGCACTGTATGAGCCTGAAGGGAACCTCAAGGGGCTAAGCTTTTGAGTCACGTGAGAATTGAAGTAACTGCTTCTGGGTTCAGTTCCTCCTATCACAGATGGCTGGTGACCACTTGTGGCATCTTTGGACCTTAAGGCTGCACTGGTTTTGCTATGAGCATTGCTAAGTATTTTGGTATTGACATATTTGATCTTCGTCCCCACTGTTATTGGGGGTGCACTTTGCAAATGCTCTCTTCTCCTCCCCATGTCGGCAGCATCCTGAAATCGAGTCATCTCAGGTAGTAGAGGAAAGACAGTAGATACATATTGGTTGTTTGTGTCTTGCATTTTGCTTGATGTGGTTGGGTTTATGTTCCTTGATATGGCTGTAGCTTCAGTAATAGCAGATATTTTAAAATCTATTTGTTTTTCAGGTGGTGGCAACTGTGGACTGACAACTGGGGAGACTTCAGTACCAGTAGTTACAGTTGCCACAGGGCTAGCAGATATTTTTCTGGAACCATTAGGCACTGTTCTTTCCAGAACACTGGACACTTTAGTTGTGAGGATCATCAGTTCCTCATCTGGAGGAAGCATGCCTGAAGAGTCTCCTTCCTCACCAGGTATTTTTAGGAGTTGGGTGACCAGTGGAGGAGGCCTCGCTGTGGAATTTTCTTGATTCTGTGGCATTGTCTTCTTTTTAGCTTTCTCCAGAAATTCTGCCCAGTGCTGTGGGTCAATTCTTTGAGCAGAGGGTGGGAACTGCCTCCTATGCTCCCTGAAATGTCGGTTTGTTGAGTCTCCACGCTGCCGAGGTCTTAAATCCCGATAGTTGTGCTTCTTACTTGTACTTGTGCTCAAGACTTGCTTTCCAGCCTCACCTCCCATTGGAGCAGATGTCAGGAGCTGTGCAGCTGGTGGGTCCTTCAGGTGCACAGTGGGATCCGGCTCATTAAATCCAGATCCATCCATTTCTATGTTATGCTCCACTGGGCTTGGCCCTTTTATTTTGACTGAAACTTGATTAATCAAAAAATCGACCCCTGATGGGTTGGCTGCAACACAACAATAATAACCTTGGTCTTTTGGAGTGACCTGTAATATTCGTAGTGTGCCATTGAGAATCTGTTTCTCTCTTGAGGACTGAGAGAGCACAGTGTTTCCCGGGAGAATCCAGCTAATAGAGGCATCTGGGACACCAGTGGAATGGCACGGAAGGTCAAGAGTTTCCCCAATGAAAATGGTATGATGAGCCCCGTTTTCATGAAAGGGTTCTGTGTAGGGCTCTACCACAGTAATCCTATAGGTAAGAATATCTGCATCAGCGTAATTGGTGCTTATGCAGTTGTAAGTGCCTGTGTCAAAACTATCAGCCATCTGGAGTTCCAGTTTTCCAGTTTTGTCTATTAGGATTCGTCCATCCTCACTAACATATGGGGCTCTCACTTTACTCCCATCAGCCAGAAGCCACTCCAAATGTGGGGTGGGGTCTCCTTGGCCTGGGCAGTCTAAGACAATGGTCCCACCAACCACAACAGTGTGTTCCAGCTTAGTGTTGCTATCCCTGAGAATCATGGTCCATTTGTGTCTTACTGGCCCCATCTCTGACCGTGGTAAAGTGACCTGAGCATCACTGGAGAACTGGATCTGCAATGTATTGAGTGTGGTGGCATTTCTGTTTAGCTGCAAGGAAATTTGGTCTTGCATTAACCAAGGAGGATCTGCTCTGAGACCAGCCTCTATGTTGGTAAAGATGTCTTCAGGCTTAGGAGCCATCTGTTTATATTGATAGTAGAGTTGTGGTGTTTCAGTGACTAAGTGGCTCCTTTCTAGTGTCAGAGGAGAGTCACTGTACAAAGCCATAATTTGCCACACTGGCTGAATGTGACTATAATCTATGTTACACATCAGAAATGTAGAAAATGATGTATTTAGCGTGATGTAGTCATTGTCTTCAGTGAATGCAATAGATGATGTCCTTGATGGCTTTTGGATACTGCAGGCCATGTTAGCTTCATTCCCAGACTGGTCTGTCATATTCAAAATGAGGGAGCCGAAGGGTGCCATGAACTTTTGGAAAGAGATGGGCATAGAACTGCTATCTTCCATAACAGTCCAACTCTTCAGTTTCAGAGATGGATCAATGGTTGGCTTGACACACAGGAAAGCTGCAGCTGGGACTGTAGCTAAGGGCTTGCCTTTAGAGGCCCTGGGGTTCATGCAAAGTGGACATTGCTGAGAACTGGAGATACTTCTGTCTTTTTTGCATTTTATTATATCTAGGAAAAATGACAATTGGATTATTGCTAGTTGTAGTCTTTATGAATTAATATTTGAACATTTTGAAGCAATAACTTCTATTAGAATTTAAAACAACAATTTGGAAATTTTAATGTATAATAGGAAGTTTCTTACTTTTTTTGTCCTTGGGTTGATTTCTAAAAAAACATATTATGCTGTCATAATATTATATTCATAAGTACAAAGATTTTGTCTGTCTTGTAGGAAGACCTGATACATATGTGCTACTCAATAAGTATTAGTTGAATAGAGAGCTTTCTTATCTGGGGAAACTAAGTGACATGCTTATGTTTGTTACTTTTTTATTAACAGTAATTCAGTTCTATTTGCTCATTTTAATATTTTGAGTCATAGAACTTCATTGTCCTTTAAAAGATAACATGTTTGATAAATTATAAATCCTTGAATATCATTAAAAACCCAAATTACTTTCCATTATCCAAAGGAACAATAATTGAATTACAAAATATCTTGACCTGGTCTCACTTAGCTACCCCTATGTTCATAGCAGCACTATTTATAATAGCTAAGATCTGGAAATAGCCCAAGTGCCCATCAGTAGATGAATGGATAAAAAAGCTGTGATACATTTACACAGTGGAATACTATGCAGCTGTGCAAAAGAAGGATCTCTTACCCTTTAAGACAGCATGGAGGTTCCTGGAGAGCATTATGCTAAGCAAAATAAGCCAGTCAGAGAAAGACAAGTATCACACAATCTCACTCTTATGTGGAATCTAATGAGCAAAATAAACTGATGAACAAAACAGATCTAGAGACACAGAAGCACGGGACAGAATGTGGAAACTCAGAGGGAAGGGTAGGGGGAGAAGGCAGGAAGAGGTTAACCAAAGAACTTATATGCATATGTGGACACAGACAATAGTTCAGTGAAAGCATGGTGGATGGGGTAGGAGGTAGAGGGAGGTTGGGGTGAGGGGGAGGTAAGAGAGAGGACATATATAATACTTTCAACAATAAAGGTAATTAAAAAAAAATGTTGCCCTAACCAGTTTGGCTCAGTGGATAGAGCATTGGCCTGTGGACTGAAAGGTCCCAGGTTCGATTCCAGTCAAGGGCATATACCTTGGTTTCAGGCACATCCCCAGCGGAGGTGTGCAGGAGGCAGTTGGTCGATGTTTCTGTCTCATCCATGTTTCTAACTCTCTATCCCTCTCCCTTCCTCTTTGTAAAAAAAATCAGTAAAATATATTTTAAAAAATAAAAAGACTTGCCTTTCACAATTTTCAAAAAAAAAAAAAAAAAAAAAGAATGCAGAGAAAGAGATGATGCAGGAGATAATGAATCAGGTAGAACCAATCAGTAGGAGGCAAGGATTTGGTCCAGCATGAAGTGTGACTGAATGGAAGAGTGAAGGAAGACACAGTATGAGCATGAGTCTATTGGAGAAGGATCAGGTCTAATGAGGGAGAATATTGTACCCAAGCAATGGGGCAGTCCTTCAAAGATCTGACATTTTGGTGAAATCCAAAGCATGAAAGTGCTAGGAACAGCCTAAATTTTTACAAATCACAGAAGCCCCTCTTTCATGTATCCCACATAACATGCCTGACCTCTTAAAAAGACCGCTCTGGTGAGCCTGCTTACAATGACTCGTCACTGATACTTGGTAAGAGCACAGAGTTTTACTTTACACATATGCAGCTGGGGACTTTCATGCTGTTCCATGTAGTAGCTCCCATCTCGTGCACAAGACACAACATTTAGAAGAAGAACTAGACTTCTAGAAAATCTCACTTACTGGAGTGGCTAAACAGGGTCCCATCACCTTCCACTTATGCACAAGTCCTCTCAAAGGCTTAAGAAGTCCTTTGGACCAAGGACTCAATATGTATTTTAGTGTGACAAGTAATGCCACATAGATCTAGCTGCTCACTTTTTTCAGCATGTTTTAGAGCCTAAGCCTATGCAGAGTAGGTAGTGGCAAGCCTAGAAACTATAGAGCCTGCAGGAGGAACTCTTCTCACTCCCCCACTTACCAACCAGTTATGTGTGACTGGGGACTCAGACGCTACAATAGCAGAGGACATGGCTGAATTAAAACCTGTCACAGAATTTGGTGCACCTCTTGCCCTTGCTAGCACCTGGACCAGAGTTAGCAGGCCCTAGCCATCAGGTATTTTGCCTCACATGCAAATCTGATTATTCTCTCTATCACTTCCATTCCCTCTGTCACTCTAGGTTCCAATCATACAGAAATGCTTTCCATTCCCCACCTCTGCCATGTCCCACCAGGCTCTGGCATGTGATATTGCTTCCACTTCCCATACACATGGTGCCTGATCCGCCTTTCCCATCGCTGCCTAACTACCTACATCCTCCAGGACCCAGCCAAACAGTACTTCTCCTGGATGGGCTCCCTGCTTTACATTCTGGTCCCACTCCTTTTATCCTGCCCCTCCTCACCGGCTATTACAACAACTTGTCTAGTTGTCTGCCTTCCCACAAGACTGTGAGCTCCATGCTTGTTCATCTGTCTGTCCGAGGCCTGGCCAACTGACACTCAGGAAAGATTTTAGGAAGGCAACAAGGCAGGCCTAATTCTAAGACTATCTTCTAATCTAAAAAAGAATAATATGCAAATTAACCCTCACGCCATTACACCTAAGCCACGCCCACCAGCCAAGCCACGCCCACCAGCCAATCAGAGCGACTATATGCAAATTAACCCATCAAAGATGGTGGTTGATTTGCATACACAGGCAAGCAAAGACTAAAGACAGCATAGAAGGAAGCCAAGTGCTATAGAAGGGAGCCAAGCGGTGGAGAAGGGAACAGAGCCAAGGCAGTGGAGATGGTGAAGAAGGGAGGGAGAAGAGAAGGAGGGAGCCGAGGTGGCAGAGAAGGGAGTTGAGGTGGCAGAGATGGGAGCCGAGGCGGGCTTCGCTCCCTTCTCTGCTTTGTCCTGGCTCAGGAAACCCTATTCTTGTGGGAATCTTCCTGCAACGGGCCACTAGTGTTTTTAACAAACTGAGATAATGTCTTTTTACTGAAGGTGTTTTTCAGTGGCAACTTAACAGCAGGTGGTGTTGATAGAGCTACCAGTGCCTGCACACATACAAGTACTGTCATTTTTGTTGCAGTGTTTTTATTGAGCCACATGTGCTGTTGGGACTACATATATTAAGTTTTCCACCTAAAATGTTTTTTATTAAGATTACAGTATGTTTTGGCATTAAAACAAGAAGTCATTATGAATGTAAAAAAATATGGAAACAGAGCAAACAGCAGGACACAAATTTAATATTTGTAAGACACATTTTTATCAGAGACATGGCCACAGATCTGTATTTTATAGAAAAGCAACCCTGGGAGCTGTCTGGAACTTAAAAATGGAAGAGTGCAAATAGATGATGCTGTTACATTGGGCTACCAACATGCATGAAAAAGAACACCAAATAAGGCAACTGGAGGCACAAGAAACTGGCAAATCTCATGAAACAGATGAAAAACATTTCAAAGCAGAAGTTGATGTGACTGATTCACAAGGGTTCTAAGACTGTCATCAATTAGACATGACTGAAAGGTGTTAGCCCTCATGGGTTTATCTAATTATTATTTTATACAATATATATAATAGACATATACACATACACACACAGAGTTTTGGGATATATTAAGATCGATGTGTAGTGGACATTTGTAAACATCATCAAAATGTCTTCTTAATTGATAAAATTTGTTTAGCAAAATTTGAGGATCTACTATGTCCTCAGCACATTCTAAGGGCTCAGGATAGACAAATTAGACTTAGGAAAGGCAACAGACATCTAATACTAATAAATATAATAAAATGTGTCCATTCAAGAACAGAAGTGGATAAACAGAAGTGGTGACATGATTATTCTACAGGAATGCAGGGTATGGAGAAACAGCCAGGCTTCCCAGAAAAGGTGAGAGCTGAGCAG
This sequence comes from Murina feae, assembly GCA_004026665.1. Taxonomy (NCBI): domain Eukaryota; kingdom Metazoa; phylum Chordata; class Mammalia; order Chiroptera; family Vespertilionidae; genus Murina; species Murina feae. The sequence goes on along the minus strand of PVJC01000272.1, from coordinate 27,439 downwards.
AGTTTGCTGCCTGGGAGTCTATCAGGCAGAAAAGGAAGGAAAGTGCTCCAGGCAGGAAGCTGCAGGTATGAGGTGGTAAAACAGGTTGGGTGTGTCTGCGGATGGGAGGGTGGCTGAGAGTTGAAAGGAAGGAAATGAGGCTGAAATTAGGCAAGGAGCACCTTGGGAAGACCTGGTGTGCCACCCAGCTACACAGGGGTATATTCTAGCCCGGGGTCAGCAAACTTCTTGTGTAAGGGCAAGATGGTAAAGATTTTAGATTTCGTGGACCATAGTTCTCTGACCCAATGACTGAACTATACCACTGTGGCACCAAAGCAGCCATAGATGAGATGTAAGACTGAGGCATCACTGTGTTCCAATAAAACTTCTTACAACAGCTTGGTGAGGGCTGGATTTGGCATGTGGGCTGTAGTGAACCAATTCCTGGGCTCTAGTACACAGGATAACTGACTCCTACAGTGGTATATTCTACCACTGAAATGTATGCTGCTAACAAAATATATACTAGCCTGACTTTATTACCAGACCATGTAATTAGCAAAATGGCAGGACCTTGTAGGACCTGAGCACAGACTCGTTTTCTTTTCTTTTTTTTTTTTTTAAATAATTTATTGGTTTTTACAGAGAGGAAGGGAGAGGGATAGAGAGTTAGAAACATCGATGAGAGAGAAACATTGATCAGCTGCCTCCTGCACACCTCCCACTGGGGTTGTGCCCACAACCAAGGTACATGCCCTTAACCAGAATTGAACCTGGAACCCTTCAGTCCACAGGCCAATGCTCTATCCACTGAGCCAAACCGGTCAGGGCCAGACTCGTTTTCTGTCTGGGTAACACAGCTCTCTCTCTGTGTCATCTTTCCTCTTTTCACTGCTGCATTTCTCACATAAGTTTTTTCTATTTGCTCACCATCCTCCCCTTACAACCCAGCCAACAACCACATGAAATCCCATCTTTCTTTATTTCTTTTTTAAAAATATTTTTAATTGATTTTTTACAGAGAGGAAGGAAGAGGGATAGAGAATTAGAAACATCAATGAGAGAGAAACATCAATCAGCTGCCTCCTGCACACCTTCTACTGGGGATGTGCCCGCAACCAAGAATTGAACCTGGGACCTTTCAGTCTGCAAGCCAACACTGAGCCAAACCAGTCAGGGCCTATCGTTCTTTCTAATTCCTCATCTCCCTTTAACTTTCCATGGTATTTAAAAGTATTGAGAAGCCCCCCACTCAATTCCTACTGCCTTTCAAACATCTGTGAAGCTGCATCCAGGTGTGGTCACTCACAGTTCAACCTGTCATTCCCCAGATGTGAACCATCCGAGCATGTCCTAGCTGGGTTCCTGTTTTTGCCCACTCTGGTCCACCCTGTCTACTGCTCACACCCACAGATTGCTGATCCCTGAAACAAGTGTCAGTAGGAAACTATTCAAAATCCTTCACTATAAAATCTTCCTTTTTTAAAAGTATGAACATCTTAGCCTAGGATTCAGCACTCCCCCCAACTGGTTTCAAAACACTTTTGTATCTACACTGATCCTATGCCAGAAAAACTGGGCCATTTATTGACCTCCTCATGAAACTTATTATCTGTCTTTATGTACAAAGCAGTGTCTTCAGCCTGAATACATTTTAGAAAAGATCTGGACTTCAGGCTTCTGCTTTTTGAGTTTAGCTGTGTGACCTGGGTGGTAAAGAAAATAATGATAACACACTTATTGCATGCTTATTTCATGTCATACATTGTGCTAAGCACTTTGTGTGCTACCTTATTCTTTCCAGTCATTATTATTATTCCTATAGTGCAGGTGAGAAAATTGAGGTATAAAGGGTCTAAATGTCAAGACAAAGATACTTAACTTTTCTACGCCTCAGTTTCTTCATCTATAAATTGAGAATTATTGTGAGTGTTGAATAGAAAGCAACTAGCACAATGCCAGAACAAACTGAGCGTGTCACCTCCCTGCTTCTTCCTCTCTTAGTTGTTCTTTTCCTGTTGGTATATCTTTCATGCCCTGGCCCAATTTCTTTCCTTTTTAGTCAGGGCAGAATAATTTTTACTAACTTTGAGCTCCTATAGAACAAAATCTTCAATATAACTATTTGATGTTTTACATTCATAGCCTGATTAAAAAATATATTTTATTGATATTTTACAGAGAAGAAGAGAGAGGGATAGAGAGTTAGAAACATCGATGAGAGAGAAACATTGATCAGCTGCTTCCTGCACATTCCCCACTGGGGATGTGCCTGCAACCAAGGCATATGCCCTTAACCGGAATCGAACTTGGACCCTTAAGTCCACAGGCTGATGCTCTATCCACTGAGCCAGACTGGTTAGTGCCTGATTGTCTTTTTATATGTTTAGTATACTCACCTAGAAGATTCTAAACCCCTGGAAAAAAAATAGGATGTTTATTGGCCTAATATACCTCACAATGCTCAGTTAAATTATTTTTTTACTAACTTTTGAGTACTTATATTAACTGACTACATACATACATATATGACTGTATACATATACTAGCATGTGCCATGTATTTATATATTTCACAGCAGTAACTTTAAATATTTTCCTCTTTTCTCAAGCTTTCAACCTTGACTCCTTCCTACCACCTCCCTCAGGCACCCCTCCCACCACTTCACGGAGGAGGAAAAGTTATCAGATATGATTCCTCCACCAGACCTAGGAGCTCACCTACCTCTGTGTCAATCTAGTCCTCCTTTTTCCTCCTTCCTCCTAAGGAAATACCTCCAGCTATGGCTGAGTCTCTTGTCTCCTGTCTTCTCAGGGCATTTGCTCAGCTCATGACCTGCTCCTTCTGCAGTGTTGTCACCTTCTTACACCTTGAACATTCTCAAGTCCCTCTCCTGTTTGACTTCACCTTTCCATCTGCCTGCCACCTTCCTCCCTCCCTTCAAGCCAAACCTCTCCAAAGAGTAGACTGCTTCCTCACCCCTGATCTTCCCCGCATGGCAACCCAGCTCTCATCATTCTTTTCAAAGTAAACAACCATCCTCCTTTGATGATGAAATCAAGGGGCTCCTTTCAGTCATTATCTTATGGACTTAAGAATGCAATGTCCACAAAGGCAGGAACCTTAATCTGGACCTCTATGTTCTCAGTGGCACACAGATTTATGATAACTGCTTGCTGACTGAATGGATCTTTCATTCTTCATGGTAAGTTATCCTTTCCCCATCAAAGGACATTTCATACCCTGATTGTTTGCTTTTCTCTAACCCACTAGAAGTGTGTTTAGAGCAGAGACAGTGCCCTTGGTATTTCCATCACCTACCACAGAACCTTAAATAGAGTTCCAAAAATTATGTATTGACTGAATAATTGGAAGGAAGACAAGAAGAGGAAGGGTTTTAACGGCTATGGTGTAGGGAAGAATAACACACACAAATTTATTATTTCCTAATTTACCAAAAGCCAGTGGTAGTGATTAGATTATCAATCTTTGAAACAATGAGCAATTAATTCATGAAAGAATTAAGAGAATTTGTTATTACTAAATTATTATTTAGACTTTGTTTTTTTCCCACCTAAATTACCTTGGTCTCCTCACTTACTGGTAAAGCACTTCCAGCCAGGTTGCTTCTATTGCATTAGGACAAAGAAATAAATGGTATAGATACCTGGCTTCTCCTGTATCCAGTCAGACAACCATTTTAAATTGCAGTCACAGGTCCAGGGGTTCCCGTGAAGATAGAGGCTTTCCAGATCAGGCATATAGGAGGCCATGTCTTGAGGGAGGGAGCTCAGAAAGTTATCAGACAAGTATAAGTACTTAATAAAAGATGTTTTAAATATCTGGAGATAGCGTAAAGAGACAAATGTGTCTGGATGGAGCTTAGTGAGCCTATTTCCTTCCAAGTGCACCAGTCGGAGAAAGGTGAGTCCATAAAAAACTTCTGGGTTTATAAACTCAATATTGTTGTGGTCCATATGCAACCGGGTTAAGCTCCTGAGGCCATAAAAAGTATCCTTCTGAAGCTTTCGGACTTTGTTATAGCTCATTTTTAAGACCTAAGAATAAAAAGAACATTTACTTTGTCAAAGAAATGATCACAAAAGGGTAAAGTATATCAATAAAACATATGCTGAAATTAATATAATGCAGTGGGTGTACCTTGTTTTAGTCTTAATTCAAGCAAATTAATTGCAAATTAAAAATGAGACTATCAGAGAAATTGAATACACAAACATTTATTATACTAAGGAATTGTTAAAATTTTAAGAAACCAGAAACACCAATTAGAAAGAATATATGCACCTCAATATTCATAGCAGCACAATTTATAATAGCTAAGATATGGAAACAGCCCAAGTACCTATCAGCAGATGAGTGGATAAAAAAGCTATGGTACATTTACACAATAGAATACTACACAGCTGTAAAAAAGAAAGAACTCTTACTATTTGCAACAGTATGGATGGACCTGGAGTATATTTTGCTAAGTGAAATAAGCCAGTCAGAGAAAGGCAAGTATCACATGATCTCATTCATATGTGGAATCTAATGAACAAAATAAACCAATGAACAACATAGATCCAGAGACATGGAAGCATTGGGAAAGACTCATGAACTTCAAAGAGAATGCAAGGATTGGGGAATGGGAGGAGAGTGAGTGACCAGGGAATTTATGTGCATTCTAGAGGCCTGGTGCATGAATTTGTGCATAGATGGGGTCCCTCTAGATGGCCTACAGGGATCAGGCCAAACCCCATAGTCCAATGCCACCTGCAGCTCCTAACTGCCACTGCCCACTATGCCTGCCGCAGGCTCGTGCCAAATTAGTCCTGATTGAGAGAGGCTTTCACTGTCACAACAGTGCTTGCCAGCTATGAGCCCTGCATCTGGTGTCCTCCCAAGGACAGTAGCCTGTGAGATTGGGCTAAAAATGACTCTTGGACATCCCCTGAGGCATTCTGGGTTGCAAGAGGGTGCAGTTTAGGCTGATGAACCCCACCAGTGCATGATTGGGATGAGGAGGGGCCGTGGGAGGATTCCAGGGTGTGTCTGGCCCATCTCACTCAGTCCCCATTGACCAGACCCCAGCAGAAAGCTAACCTACCAGTTAGAGCATCTGCTCCCTGATGGTCAGTGCACATCATAGCGAGCTGTTGAGCAGACTTAGCATATCATTAGCATATAGCACTTTGATTGGCTGTTCGTTTGTTCTCCCATTCAGTGTATTTGCATATTACTCCTTTATTATATAGTATATGTCTAATCCTTGGACACAGACAATGGAGTGGTGAAGGCCTGAGAGAGGAGGGTGGATAATGGAGAGGGTCAATGGGAGAAAAAAACCACAAGAAACAAAGGGACATCTGTAATATTATCAATAATAAAGATAAAAAAACACAATGAAACAGATATAATAATAATATTGTGGTTATTTTTTAAAGATTCCTTAAGCTTGAGATATGTATTGAAGTATTTACAGATGAAACATTATGATATCATGAATTTTGTACAAACAATCCAATGAAATGGAAAAGACATGATTGAAGGTACAGGGAAAAACCATCTGATGTGTTGATAATTATTGAAACTTGGTGATGCTACACTGGGGTTCATTTTCTTATGCTACTTTTGCATAAAATTGAAAACTTCCATGCTAAGATTTTTTAAAGCAGCTTGATATTTCATGTAAGTTTAAGATTTCTTAAACTTGAATTTTTCATAAATATGTTGGTTTTCATTTATTTTTCACATTTATAATGGTTTTCTTCTTATTATTGACTCTATTACACATGTCCCCCATTTCCCTTCCCTCCACCCGCCTTTGCCTCCCTACATCCTGTCCCCATAGCTCTCAGACCTTTGTGTCCATGGACTAAGCATATATGCATATATATTCTTTGAAAGATCTCTTCCAATAAAGGTGTTATTGATACATGATTCATATACCATAAAATTCACCTTTCTAAACAACTCAGTGGCTTTTAGTATAATCACAGAGTTGTAGAAACATCTCCACTATCTAATTTTAGAAAATTTTCATCAGCCCAAAGTCAAAACTTATACTCATTAGAAGTCCTTTTGCGCATCCTTCTTGCCATAGTAAACCACTAATTTACTCTGTTTCTATGGATTTGCTTGGTGTCAACATTTAAAATAAATGGTATCAAAAGAATTGGAAAGAGAACAACAAGAAAAACCAAGAGTAAGTTGAAGGAAGGAAATAATAAAGATTAGGGCAGAAATAACTGACTTGGTGATTAAAAAAACAAAAACACAAAAAAAATCAATGAAACCAAGAGCTTGTTCTTTGAAAAGATAAATAAGGTTGATGAATCTGTAGCCAGATTCATCAAGAAACAAAGAAAGAGGATGCAAATAATTAAAATCAAACGAAAGTGGAGAAATAATAACTGACACCACAGAAATACAAAGGATTATAATAAAGTACTATGAACAACTATATGCCAACAAGCTGGAGAACCTTGATGAAATGGACAAATTCCTACAAAAATATGATCTCCCAAAACTGAATCAGGAAGAATCAGAAAACACAAATAGGCCACTAACAGTTGAAGAAATTAAAGCAGTAATAAAAAAACTCCCAGCAAACAAAAACCCTGATTCAGATGGCCTCAGAGGGGAATTTTATCAAACATTCAAAAAAGAACTAGCACCTATACTTGTTAAATTATTTTTTAAAAATCCAAGAGGAAGGAACACTTCCAATCTCTTTTTATGAAGCCAACATTATCCTAATTCCAAGACCATAAAAAGACACTACAAAGAAAGAGAACTACAGGTAATATCCCTGATGAACTGATGCAAAAATCCTCAACAAAATATTAGCAAATCAGATCCAGCAATATTGTAAAAAGATCATACACCATGACAAAGTGGCATTTATTCCAGGGACGCAAGGTTGGTACAATATTCACAAATCAATAAACATGATATATCACATAAGTAAATGGAAAGACAAAAATTACATGATCATAACAATAGGCCAAGAAAAGGTATCCAACAAAATCCAACCCCATTTTTGATAAAAACACTCAACAAAGAATGAACAGAGGTATCATAACTCAACATAATAAATGCCAAAAATGACAGGCAACATTATACTCAATGGGCAAAAACTAAAATCATTTCTCCTAAGAACAGGAACAAGACAGGGATGTCTGCTTTCACCACTCTTATTCAACACTAGAGGCCTGGTGCATGAAATTTGTGCACTGGCGGGGCAGAGGAAGCACTCAGCCTAGCCTGTGCTGTCTCACAGTCCAGGATCCCTCATTCCTTACCGCCTGCCTGCTCACTGCTCCTTAGCGCTGCCACAGGGCCGAGCGAAGCTTCCACCACCAACGCTGTGCCTACCAGCCATAAGCCTGGCTTCTGGCTGAGCGGTGCTCCCCCTGTGGGAGCACACTGACCACCAGGGGGCAGCTCCTGCATTGAGCGTCTTCCCTTTGGTGGTCAGTGTGCATGATAGTGACAAGTCATTATGGTCGTTCTGCCATAATGGTCACTTAGGCTTTTATTATATAAACTAGGGGCCTGGTACACGAAATTCGTGCACTGGGGGGGGGTGTCAACAGCCCAACCTTCCCCCCTCACATATTGGGAGCCCTCAGGGAATGTCCTTAGGCCCACTCCCTGCTCCCCTTGAGAAGTGGGCCTAAGCCACAGACTGGCCTCCCTTTGTGGGAGGCAACCAGGCTAATCAGGGGAAGCCACCAGCCCCATCATCCCGCTGCTGCAGCCACTGCCAGTCACTGCAGCCACCAAGGTGTTTTCATCAACACAGACTCCAGTCCCTTCACCATGAAGAAATGGCAACTTTCTTTAGGCATTTTCAAAATGTGTCTTTCATAGAATATGACATTTTTTTCTTTCTTTCTTTTTTTATCCTCACCTGATGATATGTTTCCATTGATTTTTAGAGAATGTGGAAGAGAAGGGAAAAACAGAGAGAAACATCAAAGGGAAAGTAACACTTTGATTGGTTGCCTCCTGCATATGCCCTGATCTGGGCCCTGGCCAGGGAGGAGCCTGCAACCTAGGTACATGCCCTTGGTCAGAATTGAACCCAGACCCTGAAGTCAGCAGGCTGAGGCATTATCCACTGAGCCAAACAGGCTAGGGCAGGATATGACATCTTAGCCCTCCAGCAGTGGACCTTCATCTTTTTTCTCCAGGAGTGTGGTGGAAAAACCCTAGATTGCCTTTTTGGATTATTATTACACAAGTTACTAAGAATATTAACAGTGGCACAAAAGGAGCTTAGCCAATGAGCAATCAGAAAAGGTGTTTCCTCTGTAGTTCACTCTGATCACTGGCTCCACCTCTGCACCTCCAATCCCAGCTTTAGCCCTGCCCAGGCCTGTAACCTCTGACTGAGGATGCAGGCCTGGGCAGGAGACCCCCAGACCCCTGCAATCACTGGCTCTGTCTCTGCCCAGGCTTGCAGTCTCTGCTTGAGGCTTCAGGCCTGGGCAGAAGACCCCCAAGCCCCTCTGATCACCGGCTTCACAGAGCCCAGGCCTCTGCGATCACCAGCTCTCATCCTGCCCCCTGTCATTGCCGGCTCTGCCCTTGCCCCACTGGCAGCTTTTGGCCAAGGCTTCAGACCTGGGTTGGGGATCCCCAGGCCCCTCCAATCGTACACTCCGCCCTTGCCCCACTATAGCCTCTTGCCAAGGCTAGAGGCCTAGGCATAGGACCCTCAGGCCCCTACCATTGCTGGCTCCACCCTTGAGCCTCTGGCCAAGGCTGCAGGCCTGAGCAGGGGACCCTCAAACCCCTGCTTTGCCAGCTCCACCAGTGCATAGATCCCTGCAATTGCAGGTTCCACCCCTGTCCCTCTGATCACTGGCTTTGTGAAACCCAGGCCCCTGTGATCTCCAGCTTTGCCCCTTCCCAGGCCTGAGGCCTCTGGCCTAGGCCTTATGCCTGAGTAGGGCACCCTCATACCCCTCTGATCACCAGCTCTGCCCTTGTCTCCTCCGTTCACCGGCTCCGCCCCTGCCCCCTCCCATCCCCTGTTCTGCCCCTCAGGCTCCCCACCTTCCCCACCACCTTCCTGGCTAACAGGCCTGACCACTTCAGTGGTGGGGCTGAGCCAGACTGGGCGCCTCCATCTTGTGTCTATGGTGGGCATCCAACTTTGTGATGGAGTGACACCTAATTTGCATATTGCTCTTTTATTACCATATTTTTTGGCGTATAAGACAAGCCCCAACTTTGAGGAGATTTTCCTGAGTTAAAAAGTCATCTTATACATCAGAAAATACAGTGGATCAAAAGGATGTGGCTATGGGCACCGCCATCTTGTGGCCATGGGAGCGACCATCTTGTGGCTAAGGGGAAGCCATCTTTGTGATGGAGTGACACCTAATTTGCATAATACTCTTTTATTAGATAGGATTGATTTTCATTGATTTTGAATAAAATAGTTTTTAAATAGGTCAATTGTGTGTGGGCATTTTTCAACTTCTTCTCCAATTATTAACCATGTTTTCTCTACAAAATAAATACAAAGCAATGCTAGTAAAAACAACAGTTTTTCATAATTTTTCCTAATTGGACACAATCTGTCATTTTTGTTGAGAGTACTTTTCTGGAATACCAAGTTCCCTAATAAACAAAGACAAACTAAATTGGGAGTACAAGCTCAACTTCTGTCCTCAATATCTGTTCAAGACTTGGTGGCAAGTATATATGTGTGTGGAGAAATTAATGAAGAATATATATGCCATTTAGTCCTCTGAACACATATATTCCAAATAAAGTCTTAGTAAGTCAAATCAACAGAATCCCATACCTGGATTGAATTTTAAGGTTTTACCCAGCTCTAGTGTAATGTCAAAGGCTCTATGCACATGGCATTTTATCTTTTACTAGAGGCCTGGTGCACTAAATTTGTGTACAGGTGGGGTCCCTAGGCCTCGCTGGTGATCAGGGCCAATTGGGGCCAGGTCGATCAGGGCTAGGCTTGAGAGGAGATGATGGTTGCTGAGCTGGGTGCAGAAGAAACAGGCACTGGATGCTGATGCTACCATCATTAGTGCCCTGCCACTGTGCTGTTCCCCACCTCCCCCCTCTCCTCCTTCCCTCACTGTTGCACCACCACCATGATAGGCAGGTGGTGGGCAAATCGGGCCTGCTGGCTGGGGGGAGGGATGGGGCATGGGAGGTTGGCCGCTGCCCCTAGGAGGGAGTCAGCCCTCAGCCACCCTGGAAAAGAGGCCACAGCCACTGCCACCACCCTTGGTTGCTGGTCCCAGCTTGGAAACCAACCCCAATCAGGTGACAGGGCCTGTAGGCCTGGGAGAGGGACTGCAGGAGGTTGGCCAGCCGGAGTGAGGTTGGCCATGGGAGTACACTGACCACCAGGGGGCAGCTCCTGCATTAAGGGTCTGCCCCCTGGAGGTCAGTGCACATCATAGCAACTGGTCATTCTGATTGTTCCAGTCATTTCATTCAGTCTGGATATATATATATATATATATATGTATGTGTATGTGTATGTGTATGTGTATATATGTGTATATGTGTATATGTGTATATGTGTATGTGTGTATATGTATGTGTATGTATGTGTATGTATATGTATATGTATATGTATATGTATATGTATATGTATATGTATATGTATACATATATATATTAGTAGATAGATAAGGATGTTATTGACAACTTATTTTATTACACTGTGTTTTATTGAAAGCATTGAGAGACAGATTTAAAATCAAATGTGGTTGTGCTTTTTCTGAACAGTACTATTAGTTTTATTATCATTTATTAAAATTAATAGATGACATGAATTGTGAACTTCTTGAAAGCCTCAAGTCCTACTTAATGTAGACATGTTAATCTATATGTCTGCCTTTCACTGTGCTCCCTTTGATCTTGTCCTCAGATTTGTTCTACCTTGTACTTCCTCACCTACTGGAGTGATCATTTTTACAATATTTAACACATTCTTGGAAGTCTCCACAACTTTTTAAAGTTTTGTGTGTTTTTTTTAACATGGCAGGACATAAGTAAATAAGTAAATAAAGTGAGACTAAAAAAATATATTGTTGTATAGAAAGCCAACTTCTAAGATAGGAATTATATTTTGAAATCTGATTCAGTTCCAATATCAACATGACTAGAAGTAGCCTTTTAGGATTAAATTTTAAAGGATTAGTGCCCTGCTGGCATGGTTCAGTGTTTGAGTGCTGAACTATGATGCAGGAGGTCAGGGTTCAATTCCTGGTCAGGGCACATACCTGGTTGTGAGCTTGATCCCCAGTATGAGGCATACAGGAGGCAGCCAATCCATGATTCTTTCTCGTGATGGATGTTTCTATCTCTCTCACTCTCTCTTCCACTCTGAAATAAATGTAAATTATATATATACTAGTGGCCCAGTGCACGAAATTCATGCACATTAAAAGGGGATTAATTAGAGAAAATATTTTAATATTGCTATTTGCCCTTTCTCTATAATAGAAGTGTCAGAGATTAAAGAAAATTAGTAAAACGTATATGAAAATCTTCCTCCTGTCAGAGTCTGGGGTGCACCATGGAACCCAGAGTCAAGTCTTCAACCACCCACGTGTACCTCAAAATCACTTGAGACCCAAACCTGGACAGCCCCCCTTCATTGGGCTAGATCCAGACCCGGCCGGTCCCACCATGTCAAGCCCTGCCAGGTGGGGTGGGGGGGTGCAGCCTCAGATCCCCTGGGTGCCCCATCAAGCCCTGCTGGGCGGAGGGAGTGGACTGTGATCCCCAGCCTGGCGCGGGGGCAGGGTGCACAGCCTGAGGTCCCCTGGCCTGGTGCTGGGGTGGGGGGCATGGCCTGAGGTTCCCTGGCCCAGCACCAGGGTGGAGGGCGCACCTTGAGGGCCCCCGTCAAGTCCTGCTGGGTGGGGGGCACAGCCTCAGGTCCCTGGCCTGGGGCCAGGGCAGGGGGCATGGCCTGAGGTTCCCCCAGCCTGGCACCAGGGAAAATGGTGCAGCCTGAGTTCCTCTGGCCTGGTGCCAGGGCGGAGGGAGCAGCCTGAGGTCCTCTCTCAAACCCCATGCAGGAAGTGGGTGGGCGCGCAGCTCAGGTCCCTGCTGATTGCTCCTTAAGGCTCGTTATGGGAACTTAGCCTCAGCTGTGGGTGCAAATTGACCAGAGTGATGGTCAATTTGCATATTCCCTCTTTATTATATAGGATACTAGAGGCCTGGTGCACAAAAATTTGTGCACTCGGGGGAGGAGGGTGTCCCTCAGCCCAGCCTGTGCCCTCTAGCAATCTGGGACCCCTAGGGAGATGTCCACCTGCTGGCTTAGGCCCGCTACCTGGGGGATTGGGCCTAAGCTGGCAACCAGACATCCCTCTGGCAGCCCAGGGGCCCTCGGGGGATGTCCACTTGTCAGCGGGAAGCAGGACTAAGCTGCAGTTGGACATTCTTAGCTCTGCTGAGGAGGCGGGAGAGGTTCCCACCACCACTGTTGTGCTGGCAGCTGGCAGCCTGGCTTGTGGCTAAGCAGAGCTCCCCCTGTGGGAGTGCCCTGACCACCAGAGGCAGCTCCTGCATTGAGCATCTGCCCCTGGTGGTCAGTGCATGTCATAGTGACCAGTCATTCCCAGTGGCTCTGCTGTTAGGGTCAATTTGCATATTACCCTTTTATTACATAGGATAGAAGTCTGATGCATGGGTGGGGGCTGGCTTGTGTGTCCTGAAGTGTGTCCCAGATCAGAGTGGGGGTCCCACTGGGGTGCCTGGCCAGCCTGGGTGAGTGGCTGATGGCTGTTTGCAGGCTGATTATAGCCTCTTCAGGCACGGGGGTCCTGCTAGGCTACCTGGCCAGCCTGCGTGAGGCGCTGAGGGCTGTTTTCAGGCTGGCCACATCCCTTCAGGGAGGGGGTCCCTGCTGGGATACTGGCCAGCCTGGGTGAGGGGCTGATGGCTGTTTGCAGGCTAGCCACATCCCATTTGGGGGGGGGGGGTTCCCTGCTGGGATACCCGGTCAGCCTGGGTGAGTGGCTGATGGCTGTTTGCAGAGAGGCTGGCTGGAATTTATTTAACTTCTAAAGTTGAAACTTTGTTGCTTTAACCAGAGCACAGGTCGGGTTGCCCCTGACAACCCAGGCTCCCAGCACTTCCTTGAGCTCAAGGCTGGAAGCAGGTCTCCAGAGTTTATTTTTCTTCTATAATTGAAACTTTGTTGTGGAAACTCTGTTGCCACAGCCTGCTTAGGCAGACAGGAACCTTAGCTTCCTGCATGGCCGGGGCAGGCCTCCTGCTTATTTCAGCTCTGTGGCTGCCCGCCGCCATCTTGGCTGGGTTAATTTGCATATAGTTGCTCTGATTGGCTGATGGGCATGGCTTGGCTGGTGGGCGTGGCTTAAGTGTAATGGAGTGCTGGTCAATTTGCATATTACTCTTTTATTACTGTATATATAAATTTTTAAAGGATTAGTAATCACTGGGTATTAATACATTTTCTACGAGCTTGAGGTATGAAAACTTACATCAGAATTTCTTTATTGTTCTAATTTCCACATACTGTTGCATTAAAAAGAAAACAGTTCTTTGACATTCTCTCATGATGTTACTTCTAATTTACAGAATGTCGGTTTTTGGATGCTGTAGGAACAGGCAGTTTTTGAGGAACATCTTACCTCTTTAACCTGCCCCTTTCCCGCCAGGTCTCACCTGCAAAGCCTGCAAATCTGAGAAGGTCTTAGCCAGGATTGTGTGAATGCCATTGCTGTGCAGCATCAATAACTCCAGCTTATTCAGGCCAGAAAAATCTATTTTTGTCAGTCTGACCAGGCTGTTGTACCTGAAATACAAATGGCATTCTGGCATAAACTAAGCCTGTCAATTTATGTTCAACTGTCAAAGCAAGAGCCAACATATGCATACACATGCACACACACAGGCACACACACACACTGATGCCTCTCTTGTTGCATCTAAGAAGATAACGGTGCTTGAAATATTGAAATTCATCAGATGCCACAGAAGGTCTACCCTCCACCAACCCTTGCAGTCTGTTATAATCACCTTATTCATTTTCCCGGAACATGCCACATTCCTTTTCATTTCAAACCTCCAGGTATGCTTCTCTTTCAGGTTGGAATGCCATAACTCACCCCACTCCCCCTTTGTGAACATTTTTAAGACCCAGCCCATTCTTTTAAAACATGGTCCCCTCACTCTCCCAGGTGGAATTCATCATCATAAAGTAGTGACTAAGAAACCTGGGCTCTGAAGCCAAATGGTTTGGCTGTGATTATGTACTCAGGCACTTGGTAGTATTAGGAGTGTCCCTGTAAAATCAGTAACCTTTCTGTGCCTCTGTATGCTTATTTGTAAAATGCAAATAGTAGAAACTACTCCAAAGGGGTTAGGAAGATTAAATGAGCCCAGCCGGTGGGGCTCAGTGGTTGAGTGTTGACCTTTGAACTAGGAAGTCACAGTTTGGATTCCCTGTCAGGGCACATGATAGGGTTATGGGTTCGATTTTTAGTGTGGGGCATGTAAGAGGCAGCTGACTAATTATTTTCTCATCATTGATGTATCTCTCTCTCTCTCTCCCTCTCCCTCTCTGAAATCAATAAAAACATATTCTGAAAAAAGAATGGCACTTTATAAACTTTAAAAAAAAAAGATTAAATGAATGAATATATGAAGAGTGCATAGCTCAATGCCTGGATATAGAAAGCATACAATTAATGGTAGCTATTATTGTCAGTGATTGTTCCTAAGTCCCTTTGCTGTATTATGGTTCTTGTTAAGTTGTACTAAATGTACATCTGTCTTCTACCTTTAACTGTAGTTTCTAGCCCTGGTTGGTGTGGCTCAGTTGAACATGGTCCAACCAAAAGGTTGTTGATTTGCATCCTGGTCAGGGCACATGCCTAGGTTGTAGGCTTGATCCCTGGTAAGAGGCATGCAGGAGACAGCCAATGGATGTTATCCTTTCACATTAATGTTTCTCTCTCTTCCTCTCTCTAAAAATCAGTAAATTATTAAAAACAAAAAAAATCTATGGCTTTTAGGAGTAAATATATATTTTGTTCATTGAATCCCTGGTACCATCATTGTGTTTGGCACAAAGTAGGTGCTCACTAATGTGAAATAAATTATATTAAGTTCAAGTACACATATGTTCATATAGTTGTTTATGAATTTTAAAATTATAGTCACCTTTGTAGATTTAATTAGGTATGCATTTTAAAAAGTGATTTTAAATAAGTCATCTTGTATGGAAAAAACCCCATAGGCCTTCAAAAAGGACCTAACCTATATTTCACACACATCTTTTATACATAGAAGGACATTCCTAGCTGTCCTGTTATCTCTTACTGATATATCATAACCCTAATTCTTTTTTTAAATTTATTTTTACTGTTGAAAGTATTAATGTCCTTTTTTTCCCCCCCACTGACCCCTCCACTGCACCCCAGGCATTCACCACACTACTGTCTGTGTCCATGGGTCATACATATATGCATATAAATTCTTTGGTTAATCTCTCCACACCCACCTCCACTTTCACTCTGAGATTCATCTAGCCATAACCCTAATTCTTAACAAGAGCTATATTATTTTCCAGTACAAATGTAGCCAAAATGAAGCTTTTCTATAGCATAGGCCTCAAAATCTACCAGGAATCACTTCAGGTTCTAGAACTTTCTTCTAATAAAAGTTTACGAGTTAAATTTTATTATTGGCCTAACAAATTTAGAATCCTCATGCACTCATTTCACAAGAGAAATATTATTACAATTGTGGTTAATCTCCCAAAGTCCTAAGTGTTCGGGGGGGACAATCCCTCCTTGAGAAGGGGACAGGATGAGGGCCCCCACGCACCCTAAATTGATACGTTCCACATTGGGCGGGATGCTGTCTGGGATGGCGGTCAGGTACCGAAATGTGCAATGCACCTCTGTGGGCACATAGCAGGCACAGCGGCGTGGACAGGCGTTGACACTGGGTGTGGCCGCCAGGCAGATCACGGTGAAGGGAACCAGCAAGCAGGCGATTCCTCCGCCTTTCACTTTCATTCTGAAAAACATCACAGCTCAGAGTTGTGACTATGGTTTTTGCAAAGGCCCAGTATAACCACACACAGTGACACTGTTACTCTCAGAGGCCTTCCTGAAGGGTCCTAAATGGCCAGATCTGTTTACAACTGTTATAGTGAAACTCACTCTGTTCAAAGCCACAGTGTGTGCTGGCCTCTCTTGGAGCTTTGTGATAAAGTGCATTTTACTGTTGTGAAAATTCTTTCGTAGCATTTCACTTGTTCATAAAATGTAGCAACTCCTATTACTTAGGGGTTGAAAAGAAAATTAATACCATACTAAAGATATTGTGACAACTGAAATACATAAGGCTTAGTTTCCTGTTTCTACATTAGCTTTTTGGACTAACTTTAAAATCTGCTCATAAAGCTAATACATGTTATGATAGAAGATTTGGAAGCTGTAAAGAAGTCGAAAAAAAAATAAAATTATCACCCTGCTTGGTTTGGCTGAGTAGATAGAACACCGGCCAGAGGACTGAAGGGTCTTGGGTTCAGTTCTGGTCAAAGATAGGTACCTTGGTTGCAGATTGGATTTTCGGCCCCAATTGGGGTGCATGTGGGACATAAACAATCAATGTGTCTCTTTCACATCAATGTTTCTCTCTCTCTGTCTCTCCTCCTCTCTTCCTCTCTCTCTAAAAATCAATGGAAAAATATCCTCGGGGTTTTTTTTTAATTACTTATATTCCCACCACCTAAATATAATCATTAACATTTTTCTGGATACCCTCCAACTTTGTATATATATTGTGTGTATGTTCCCATGTATGTGTGCGTATCAAACTAAATTTTGTAACACTTTTTATCATCTTAACTAATAAAAGTGTAATATTGAAATTAACCATTTCTCCAGGTTGGGATAAGCCACGCCCACCAGCCAATCAGAGCGACTGTATGCAAATTAGCCCAGCCAACATGGAGGCCGCCACTCACAGACCTGAGTAAACGGCAGCTTCCATTGCGGCAGGAGTGAAAGTGAAACCACGGCCCTGCTTAAACTGGCTCTAGCAAAACACAAGTTTGCAACAAAATAACAGTCATAGAATCCTCAGGAGCTGAAGGAAACAGCAGGCCTGGCCTGAGTCTAAGAGTAACATTGTGTCATTATAGACGCTGCGAGATGAAGCAGAGAGGAGGCTTCGTTAGTCGGCCGGCTTAAAGGAACAGTGTATCAATTATAGAAGATAAACAAACCCCAGAAACCTGCCTCTAGCCAGCCTTGCTGGGACACTGGGTCAATGGGAGCTGTGGGCAGCCTTAAAGCCTGAAAGCGCCAATCAGCCCGTCACCCACACTGGCCACAACCCAATGGGGTGAGGGACGTTCCTGGGGGGCTTGGCCAGCCTGGAGACAGCCATCAGCCCCTCACCCAGCCTGGTCAGGCACGCCAGCAGGTGGACATCTCCAGAGGGGTCCCAGACTGTGAGAGGGCACAGGCCAGGCTGAGGGACCTCCCGAGTGCACAGAGCAGCTGCAGGGTGGAACAGCACAGGACCCAGGACCGGTGAGTGGGAAAGAGGCAGCAGGGTTGGCGGCCTGCTTGGCGGCTCCCCAGGCTCTTTGTGGGGCACCGGGGAGGGGGTAAGAGGTGGCAGGGGGTCGGCGGCCTGCTTGGCGGCTGCCCAGGCCCTTTGCTGGGCACTGGGGAGCGGGAAAGAGGCAGTGGGGGTCGGGAGCCTGCTTGGTGGCTTCCCAGGCCCTTTTTGGGTCACCGAGGAGTGGGAAAGCAAGGCAGCAGGGTACTGGTGAGTGGGAAAGAGGCAGTGGGGGCATCTCAGCCTACTTGGCAGCTGCCCAGGCCCTTTGCGGGGCACCGAGGAGCAGGAAAGCAAGGCTGCAGGGGCCGGGGTCCTGCTTGGAGGCTCCCCAGGCCCCTTGGCGGCACTGGAGAGTGGGAAAGGAAGGCAGCAGGGGATCGGTGAGTGGGAAAGAGTCGGCGGCCTGCTTGGCGGCTCCCCAGGCCCTTTGGGGGGCACTGGGGAGTGGGAAAGCAAGCTCTTGGGGGCTGGGGGCCTGCTTGGCGGCTCCCCAGGTCCCTTCCAGGGATCAGAGAGCAGGAAAAGGCTGGCCTGACCATGAGACGGGGTTTTCCCTGCTTTCTGGTGGCTGGAGGAAGATGGGCAGTAGGCAAGCTTGGGAGGCAGGCAGCACCCAGCCCTGGCCACAGCTCAAAAAAGAGAACAACATGCAGGGGAGGGCAAGAGTCTGAGAGATCAACATAGAGGGGATGCCTGCTCCAAGCCTCCACAGTGTGCCTGGGGGCAGGCACCCAGCAGGTAGACACACACTGGAGGACTGCTCCAAGCCTCAGATGCGGCTGTGGGCAGGTCCCCAGTGGCGACATACACACACACACACATAAAAGGTGCCTGGCAGACTGGGGCCATCATAGGACATCCACTGAGGGGTTCCAGACTATGAGAGGGAGCAGGCTAGGCTGAGGGACCCCCACCCTCCCCCCATGCACGAATTTCGTGCACCGAGCCCCTAGTTAAATGTATAATATAGGTTGGGGCAAGAGTAGTTTTACAGTTGTGCATATGTGAAACATAGAGTTTATCCTTACATTATCATTTATTATTGTACTAAAGGCCCAGTGCATGAAATTCATCCATGGGGTGGGGGGCAGGTGTCTCTCAGCCCAGCCTGCACCCTCTCACAATCCAGGACTGCTGGCTCCCAACTGCTTGTCTGCCTACCAGCCTGATCACCTCCTAACCTCTCTCCTGCCAGCCTGATTGATGCCTAATTGCTCCCCTGCTGGCCTGGTTGCCCCCAACTGCCCTCCACTGCCAGCCCAGTTGCCCCAGCTGCCTTCCCCTGCCGGCCTGGTCCCCCCAACTCCCCTCCCCTGCTGGCCATCTTGTGATGGCCATCAAGTACCCACATGGGGGTGGCCATCTTGTGCGAGGTGTGACGGTCAATTTGCACATTACCTCTTTTATTATATAGGACTAGAGGCCCAGTGCACAAAATTTGTGCACTCGGGGGAGGGGGACGTGTCCCTCAGCCTGGCCTGTGCCCTCTCATAGTCTGGGACCCCTCAGGGGATGTCCACCTGCTGGCGTACCTGGTCAGCCTGGGTGAGGGGCAGAGGGCTGTTTCAGGTTGCCCACAGCCCCTTCAGGGTTCAGGTCCCTACTGGGGTGCCTGGCTGGAAGCAGGTATCTGGGATTTATTTAACTTCTATAATTGAAACTTTGTTGCCTTGGTCCCCCACTCAAAGCCCGAGTTGCCCCTGGCAACCCAAGGTCCCAGCCTGGCAGGTATCTGGGGTTTGTTTATCTTCTATAATTGAAACTTTGTAGCCTTGAGTAGAGCTGAGGGCCCACAGCGCCCTGGCTTCCTCCATTGCCCAGGGCAACTCCAGCTCTGTGATCGCTGCCATCTTAGTTAATTTACATATTTGCTCCTGATTGACTGGTGGGCGTGGCTTATGGGTATAATGAAGTGAGGGTTTATTTGCATATTAATCTTTTATTAGATCAGATTATTTTCTATATAAACAACTGTAAACCTACTTTTGTCCCATCTTGTATTGTGTTTTCATTTTGTTAAATCTCCCTCAAGAACATTTTTATGAGATGTAATAATCCACTGGAATGGTAAATAAATCTATTTCTAATGTGTCCTTAAACCTTGCCAAAAAAGGCACGTTGCACATTGTCAAATAATGACCATAAGCAATAGTAACTGGCTGGGTGGGTGTGAGCCTGGCCCGGGCATTGTGGTGGCCATGCTGACCTCCCAAAGCATGATGCTGTCTGCTTTTGCTCTGCTTAGAACATCCCTCTGCTGTCTCCTTGTTCCCTTCTCCTCCTCACGTAAGCCATGGGAGTGGGGAGCATAAGCAGGGAAGAAATACTAGTATGCTCAGCTTGTTGGAAAATGTTATCTGTAACCCACATGTGGGGCCAGCCCAGGAATCCAAACCTTATTTTCTTCTGAAATTCAAAACATACAGGGTTGCAATAAAAATCTTTATAATACTTTTCTAAGACATGTGACCTTCACAATATAAAATCTCATAGTTCCTTAGAATAGAATTTCTTTTGGATTCTACCAGCAACTATCCTTTAACCATAAACTATGCTAGAAACAACATGAATGTTATATTACTTTATCTTCCTATAGGTTTAAAGATAATGGAGAATGAAGCCCAAATTAAAATTTAATATAGGACTAATCTCACTACCACTTTTGTCACTGGGACCATATGGTCACAATGCTTATAAACAGCTGTGTCTGACAGGAGCAAAATCTCCATCTTCTTTTCCTTAGACAAACACAGAAAAGAACAGCAGGAGCAGGCGAGTCTCCTGTTCAGCCAGGAAACAGAAGCGGGAGTGCCCACACATGAGCTGTTTCAAAGAGAGCCAAAATTCTAGGAGAACATGGCTTGTGGATCCACAAAGCTCAACCTGACGGTGTAGGTAATGAAACTGAAGTGAACAATACCTGAGTTCTTCTTTTCTGGTCTTGAATCCTCTCCTGTCACAGGCGTTGACAGAAAATCCTCCCGGGAAATGGAGAATTACGTCCAAACCTGAGGGAAGTTTGCTCCCAAGTGAAGGAGTGGCTTCAACTTTCCAGCCGGCAGCTCGGGAGGGAGCAATGCTCTGGAGGGACCTGCAGGCACTCCCCCACTTCAGAGACTGCACTGCTTCCTTTTAGGATAACTTGTTACAGAACAAAAAGACAGGGGAAGTCCTTGCTCCTCCCTCAGCAGAGTGCTTTAATTCTCCTCGAAGCTGTCACTTAAATGTAACTAATTCTATCACTCCATTTTACCCCCTGGTCCCAGGAGTTTCTCCTTAATTCCTCTTTTTTTTTGGACAAACCTGTCATCTGTGAAGCAATAAGGGTCTCCACCTGCTGATGAATCTTTGCTCAGAGTGTGCCTTTTGCCCGGCATCAGTCATTTGAAAAAGTGACTCTGCCCACTTTTCTTTAATCCTCCTCCCTCTTCAGTGCTTCCTCTCATCCCCACCGACCTTCACTGCTCCCACCCCGAGGGGCAGCACGACTCCGTATGTTCCCGCGCCTAGACCCTCGCAGGTCTGTCTGTCCCCCTTCCCTGGAAAGCAGGGGCTGAGCGCTCACCTCTGCACAGGACACCCAATGGGCTGGCGCGGTCTGCAGTGTCTGCTGCCCAGCCGCTTGGGTCGCAGGGACCCTCCCAGACCCAGGGAAGAGGCGGGGCTGGAGGGGTGACGCTGACTGGTGTGTCGGGGGACTCCGCCAGGGCTCCTTTGCACAGGGATGAATAATAACGATGAATATTTCTGAGAGCGCGGTTCGTGCTCCCCTCTGTCGCATCTCCCTCTCCTGTCCAATTCCCGGATTGCTCCAGGCTGACCCGGCTGGCGGCAGGGGTCTCAGCGCGGCCACACCCACCTTGTTTTCCTCCACGTGTTGACAGAGGGGGTTTCGGGTTTGCTTTTATCACCACGGGCTGTCCTTGGTTCTGTGGCTCCCCGAAGTTCTTTTTTGTTTAAAGTTGAATTTATTGGGGTGGCATCGGTTAATAAAATTATATAGTTCTTGGCTGTATAGTTCTATAATACACCATCTGCATATTGATTGTATTATGTGTTGAACACCTCAAATCAACTCTCCTTCCATCACCATTTATCTCCCCCCTTTACCCTCTTCTACTTCTCCCTGCCCCCTTTCTTTCCAGTAATAACCATATTATCTGTGTCTGTGAGTTTTGTTTTGTTTTTTGTTTAATCCCTTTACCTTTTCATCCAGCCCCTAACCCCATCCCCTTTGACAGCTGTCAGTCTACTCTGTAGATATAAGTTTATTTCTATTTTGTTTGTTATTTTGTTCATTAGATTCCACATGTAATTTAAATTATATGGTATTTGTCTTTCTCTGACTAGATTATTTCATTTAGCATAATAATCTCCAGGTCCATCCATGCTGTTGCAAAGGGTAAGAGTGCCTTCCTTTTGATGACCAAGCTAGTATTCCATGATGTAAATATACCACAGCTGTTTTATCCACTCATCTACTGATGGGCATTTGGGCTGCTTCCAAGTCTTGGCTATTGTAAATAATGCTGCAATGAACACAGGGATCCACATATTCTTTTAAATTAGTGTTTTGAGTTTCTTGGAATATATTCCCAGAAGTGGAGTTGCTGGGTCATAAGGCAGTTCAATTTTTAGTTTTTTGAGTAAACTCCTATTTTCCATAGTGGCTGCACCAGTCTGCATTCCCATCAACAGTGCACGAGGGTTCCCTTTTCTCCACATCCTCGCCAGTACTTATAGTTTGCTGGTCTATTGATGATGGCCCTTCTGGCAGGTGTGAAGTGATATCTCATTGTGGTTTTAATTTGCATCTCTCTGGTTAATGATGTTGAGCATCTTTTCATGTGTCTATTGGATATCTTTATGTCCTCTTTGCAGAAATGTCTAATTGGGTTGCTTTTTTTTCTTTTCTTTTTGGTGTTGAGTTTGTAAGTTCTCTCTAATTTTCTTGAAGTTTTTTCTGCAGTTTAGATTTTTCTGTTTGGCCCAATGGGAGAAACCTCTCTTCTGAAAGCAATTATCACAGAACTGGATATAAATGCTATTGTTTCTGTTTGGGTAGCATTTCCTGGCCTCATCTCCACCCCCACCACTGTCCAGGAAGATAGCCTGCAGAATCGCCCCTAGCAACTCAATCCTGGGGCAATTGCAGACAGGGCTCCCCATATTTTAGTGTTACAGGACTTGTAACACTTAATTAATGTAATTAAAATGACCTTTTACTCCCTCTAGTTGTACTGCAGTTAAGCTTTTGATGAGAATTTGAAACAAATGTTTTAGGGCAGTGGTTTGCAAGGGGTGGTCCTGGAACCAGCACATCAGTATCACCCTTAACTTTGTTAAAAATACAAACTTTTGCCCTAACTGGTTTGGTTCAGTGGCTAGAGCATTGGCCTTCAGACTAGAGGGTCCCAGGTTCGACTCTGGTCAAGGGCATGTACCTTGGTTGCAGGCACATCCCCAGTGGGAGGTGTGCAGGAGGCAACTGATCAATGTTTCTTTCTCATTGATGTTTCTAACACTGTCTCTCTCCCTTCCTCTCTGTAAGAAATCAATAAAATATATTTTTAAAAATACAAATTCTCTGGCTCTGTCCCAGACCCACTGAATCAGAAATTGCAGGGATGGCTTTAGGGGTCTGTGTATTAATAAGCCTTCCAGATGACCCCCATGCAGCCACATTTTGAGAATTGCTGGCTTAGGAAAATAATTTCTTATAATGAAAACAGCTCATACTAGTATTTATTGAGGCTTTACTCTGTGGAAATACTATTATAAGCATTTTACAAATGCCAACTAATTGAAACTTTACAGCACCACCAGAAAACCATTTCCAGGTGAGGCACATAAAGGTAAGTGACTGATGTGTCTGGGGACTCCGAGAGGGCTCTGAAGCTTGTAGGGAGAGAGCTAAAGTGGATTCAAACCCAGGCGGTCTGAAACCACAGACTGCACATTTAACCCAGAGCTGCGGATGCTTCATTTGGCCAAACATTGGGAATGTCTCCTATCCAGTGGCTAGGCATCCAAGTGATTTACCAGTATAGTTAGTAATAAGGATGTTGGGTACAAAGGTATCTACTCTATAAAAGCGAAATATTAAAATTAACCGTTTCTCCGAGACAGGGTAAGCCACGCCCACCAGCCAATCAGAGCGGCTGTATGCAAATTAGCCCAGCCAACATGGCGGCCGCCACTCACAGACCTGAGTAAACAGCCCTTTCCATTGAAGCAGGAGCGAAAGTGAAGCTGCGCCCGCTCAGCTCAGCTCCGATTAAACTGCCTCTACAAAACACAGCTTTGAAATAATGTAACAATCATAGAATCCTCCGGAGCTGAAGGAAAGAGCAGCTCTGGCCTAACCAGTAAAAGTAACAATTGTTTCATTATAGACACTGCCAGGTGAAGCAAAGAGGAGGCTTCAGTTAGAAGGCCGCCTTAAAGGAACAGTGTATCAATTATAGAAGATAACCCCAGGCCTTCAAGGAACAGCATCAATTATAGGAAACCACAGAAACCTGCGTCCAGCCGGCCTTGCTGGGACGTTGGGTCAATGGGAGCTGTGGGCAGCCTTAAAGCCCCTCACCCAGGCTGGTCAGGCACGCCAGCAGGTGGACATCCCCCGAGGGGTCCCAGACTGCGAGAGGGCACAGGCCGAGCTGAGGGACCTCCCGAGTGCACAGAGCGGCTGCAGGGCAGAACAGCGCAGGACCCAGGACCCATGAGTGGGAAACAGGCGGCAGGGTTGGAGGGCACCGGGAAGCAGGTAAGAGGCGGCAGGGGGGGGTCTCGGCCTGCTTGGTGGCTTCTCAGGCTCTTTGCGGGGCACCGGGGAGCAGGAAAGCAAGGCTGCAGGGGCCGGGGTCCTGCTTGGCAGCTCCCCAGACCCCTTGGCGGCACCGGGAAGTGGGAAAGGAAGGCAGCAGGGGACGGGTGAGTGGGAAAGAGTTGGCGGCCTGCTTGGTGGCTTCCCAGGTCCCTTCTGGGGATCAGGGAGCAGGAAAAGGCTGGCCTGACCACAAGACGGGGTTTTCCCTGCTTTCTGCTGGCTGGAGGAAGGTGGGCAGTAGGCAAGCTTGGAAGGCAGGCCGCACCCAGCCCTGGCCACAGCTCAAAAAAGAGAACAACATGCAGGCGAGGGCAAGAGTCTGAGAGATCAACATAGAGGGGGTGCCTGCTCCAAGCCTCCACGGTGTGCCTGGGGGCAGGCCCCCGGCAGGTAGACACACACAGGAGGACTGCTCCAAGCCT
This sequence comes from Murina feae, assembly GCA_004026665.1. Taxonomy (NCBI): domain Eukaryota; kingdom Metazoa; phylum Chordata; class Mammalia; order Chiroptera; family Vespertilionidae; genus Murina; species Murina feae. The sequence continues at coordinate 2,581 of PVJC01000272.1, read as the reverse complement.
CAGATGCGGCTGGGGGCAGTTCCCCAGTGGTGACACACACACATACACACACACACACACAAAAGGCGCCTGGCAGACTGGGGCCATCATAGGACATCCACTGAGGGGTCCCAGACTGTGAGAGGGCACAGGCCGGGCTGAGGGACTCCCTCCACCCCGAGTGCACAAATTTTTGTGCACTGGGCCACTAGTAATTATATAATCAGGGACTCAGAGTTATAAGTAACTCTAGAACATGTGTGATAAGCACATGCTTTTTAGCTCTGCAGAGCTGACATGGTTTTAAGTCAAAGATTTACATGTGATAGCCAAGCTTGGATGCTTGCTTTGGAAATATGACATATTTGTGGGCCTTTGGTATCCAGCTTTTCTTTCAAAGCTCTTTGGCAACCAACCTCATGGCTTTGTATTCTTTAGTCAGTTTCTAACTGAGGTCTGGATCTCAGACTCCTGCTACAATGAGTCACAGAAAGAAGACTGTGAAATGTTATACTCATGTTCCCAGGATTGGTGCTCATGGGGGGGGGGGGGTTGTTGTTGTTGTTGTTTTTTGTTTTTTTTTGCTGTCAATTTCAAAAAGAACTCTTGTTAGGAATGTTCACTTGGTTTAAGATTTTGCTATGAGAATTTCTACAACTACTTTGTGCTAGAGTTCTCATGTATTTTCTATTTTTCATTTAATCTGCCAGAATTAGTAGAAATTTGGTAGGTAAGTTGTGACTAATTCTAATTCAGTTTGAGATATATATATATATAGAGAGAGAGAGAGAGAGAAATATGCAAATTAGCCCAGATGCTATAACACAATGACCGAACAGCAGGGACCTGAGCAGCCACAGGCTCCCAGTGCTGCCAGCCCCCCCGAGTGGCCAGCACACCTGAGGACCTGGAATAATGATGCATTCACCACGAGCCCAGAGTCACTGCACAGGGTGCTGTAGATCAGGGGGGCTGTAGATCAGGGAGGCTGTGGATGGGGGAGCTGCAGACTCAGGAAAGCTGCAAATCAGGGGGGCTATGTACCAGGGGGGATGCAGACCAGGGGGCTGCAGATGGGGGGACTGTATATCAGGGGGGTTGCAGATCAGGGGGCTACAGATCAGGGGGCTGTGGCACTGGGGACCCCAGCTCCGAGACTAGAGCCTGGCCTCAGGGCTGCAGCTGTGGCTGTGCTGCCCAGTAGGGAATCCCACAATCTGTCCCCACAGACTCAGAAGAGCCAGCGGGTCTGTGGGGATGGCCAGGAAGAGGCGCCCTTTACTCCCTAAGGAGGGCCCCATGGATAGGAGTTGGGGGCTAGACTGTGAACAGTGATCAGTGTCTGAAGAGGGAACCTTTAGCCCTGTGGACTTTCTCTCCCAATGAAGCTCTGGCTCTTCCCTGCACTCGGGCCCTGTCAGAGGGCCATGCTGGCCCCATGTGGCTGCTGCCCACACCCACTGGTGTCTGTGTCCAACATGGGACGATGAACCATGTCTGAGCCACTCTGAGGTGGAGCCCATGTCACCTCTTTAAAGTTTTCATTTTTGCTGATCGGACCTTTGCCTTCTGAGGTGGCGTAGAAACCAGGACGGTGGGTGCAGTGGAGCTTGTAGATTGGCACCCAGGAGCTCCTCAGTTCCGGGCTTCATTCAGAGAAGGCGCCCCCCCCCACCCCACCTCGGCCTGCGGGGAGCAGCACAATCACCGCAACAGGCACAGACCAAAAGCAGTTCCTGAATCTGGCTCTTCCTCCCTCGGCTCCCAAAGCCCAAGGCAGCCTGTGGCCAGCCCCACAGAGGGTTGGCTGGTGCCCCCAGCGCCCTCCTCAGGGCCCTCCCCAGTACCATACAGGACCAGGCAGCAGGGGGGTGAGGTTGGCCTGGGACAGACTTAGCTCTGTGAGCTGTGTCACAGCAGGATCCTGAGCAGGGAGAACATACCAATAGGGTTGTTTGTGCAGGCATTTTAAACAACGTCCACTTTAAAAACTGAATTGAAATGCATAGATTGCTGCTTTAGAGAGCAATGCTTCAGTGGGACCCCGAGGACACCTTGGAGACTAGAACCAAAAGTTACATGATAGCAAGTGTTGGTGAGGATGTGGCCAAATCTGAACCCTCACACACTGCTGTTGGGATGGAAATGATGAGGCTGCTCCTTAAATGAAATGATTAATATCAGTCACATAGGACCCTGTAACCCACCACTCCGAGATATACACCCAAGTGAGGCAGCCAGTCACAAAATGCCCATTGTGTATGGTCCCATTTCCATGAAATGTCTGAAACAGCAGTGCACAGATGGCTGGGTGGGCCAGGCAGCTAGATGGGGAAGGCGGCACGGGGTTTCTTCTAGAAGCAATCCCACATTCTAAAAGTGACTGGTGGTGCTCTGGCTGGTTTGGCTCAGTGGCTAGAGCATCAACCTGTAGACTGCAGGGTCCCGAGTTCAACTCTGGTCAAGGGCACATGCCTGGGTTGTGGGCTGGATCCCCAGTAAGGGGCATGCAGGAGGCAAGCAATCCATGATTTTCTATCATTGATGTTTCTCTCTTCCCCTCTCCCTTCCTCTCTGAAATATATATATATATATATATATA